>PVIR01031232.1:0-13383 GCA_004026965.1 Petromus typicus | reverse complement strand
GAAATATAAAGGGATTGAAGCTATCCCTTGTATACTGTTGGACCATAGTGCCCTGAAATTGGAGCTGAATAGCAAAGGAAAGCCCAGGATCTTCACAAACACATGGCAACTGAACAACACTCTGCTGACCAACCAATGGGTCACAGAAGAAATTAGAGAAGAAACTGAGCAGTTCTTACAACTAAACGATAACCCCAGTACAACATATAGAATGATAACCCCAGTAAAACATATAGAAATTTATGGGACACAATGAAAGCAGTTCTACGAGGAAAATTCATAGCAGTGAAAGCCTACACCCAGAAAACGGAGCAAGCTCAAATAAGCAATTTAATGCTGAACCTCAAGTGACTAGAAAGAGAAGAGCAAAACAAACCCAAAGCTCGTACTAGGCAAGAAATTATAAAGATCAGGGCAGAAATTAATGGAATAGAAACCAAGAGAATGGTTCAAAAAATCAATGAATTGAAAAGTTGCTTCTTTGAGAGGATAAACAAAATTGATAGACTCTTAGCCAACCTCATTAAACAAAGGAAGGAAAAGGATCATATCTATGCTATTAGGAATGAGAACGGAGAAATTACTACCGACCCAGAGGAAGTCCAGAGGATCATAAACACCTACTTTGAAAATTTATACTTCAATAAAATGGAAAATGTAGAAGAAATGGATGGATTTCTAGATACATATGAACTCCCAAAGCTGAATAAAGAAGATATAGAAATATTAAATGTCCCAATAACAATCTGTAAAATTGAAAATGTAATTAAAAACTTGCCAACAAAGAAAATCCCTGGACCTGACAGTTTTACTGCTGAATTCTATAAAACTTTTAAAGAAGAGTTAGTACCTCTACTTCTGAAACTCTTCAATGAAATTGAAAGGGAAGCAGTACTCCCAAACTCATTCCTGGAAGCAACCATTACCCTGATTCCAAAAGCAGAGAAAGACCCAACCAAAAAAGAGAACTACAGGCCAATATCTCTAATGAATATTGATGCAAAAATCCTCAATAAGATTATGGCAAACAGAATACAGAGAATTATCAAAAAGATTATACACCCTGATTAAGTTGGATTCATCGCAGGGATGCAAGGATGGTTCAACATACGTAAATCAATAAATGTTATACACTATATTAACAGACTTAAAGACAAAAATCATATGGTCATCTTAATTGATGCAGAAAAAGCGTTTGACAAGGTACCACACCCATTTATGTTCAAAACTCTACAAAAGATCGGAATAGATGGTCTGTATCTCAAACTAATAAAAGCTATCTATGAGAAACCTTCAGCCAGTATCATACTAAATGGTCAAAAATTGAAACCTTTCACACTAAGATCAGGGACAAGACAAGGGTGTCCTCTCTCACCACTTCTGTTCAATATAGTTCTGGAAATATTAGTCATAGCAATTAGGCAAGAGAAAGAAATACAAAGATTAAAGATTGGAAAAGAAGAAGTTAAATTGTCATTATTTGCTGATGACATGATACTCTATCTAGAGGATCCTAAAAACTCAATTAAAAAACTGCCGGACCTAATTGCCAATTTTAGCCCCGTAGCTGGTTACAAGGTCAACGTTCAAAAATCAATAGCCTTCGTATACACAAACAGTAGACCCACTGAGATAGAAATTGGAGAGTCAGTCCCTTTCACAATAGCACCCCCAAAAATAAAATCCCTAGGAATCAATCTAACAAAGGGGGTGAAAGACCTCTACTCTGAAAACCATAGCACTCTGAAAAAGGAGATAGAAGATGATATCAAAAAATGGAAAGACATACCTTGCTCCTGGGTAGGAAGAACCAATATTGTCAAAATGGCTATACTCCCAAAACTACTCTACACATTCAAGGCAATCCCAATTGAAATCCCAACAGCATATTTCACAGATCTAGAGAAAAAAAAGTCCAAATTTTCATCTGGAGCCACAAAAGACATAGAATAGCCAAAGGAATTCTAAGCAACAGGGACATGGTGGGGGGTATCACAACTCCGAACCTGAAATTATACTATAAAGCCACTGTGATAAAAACTGCATGATACTGGCAAAGTAATAGACCTGAGGATCAATGGAGTAGACTAGAAGATCCAGAAACTACTCCAGATACACTGAGCCACCTCATCTTTGACAAAGGAGCCAAAAATCCTCAATGGAGGAAAGAGAGCCTCTTTAACAAATGGTGCTGGAATAACTGGGCTTTAACTCGCCAAAGACTAAAACTAGATCTAACTCTTTCACCGTGTACCAAGCTAAAATCAAAGTGGATAAGAGACCTAAATATTAAAACAGACACTCTAAACCTACTACAAAACAGGTTAGGTAAAACCCTCAAAGACATTGGCTTAGGGAAAGACTTCATGAACAAAACTTCTATAGCATAGGAATTGGCTGAGGAAATCAACAAATGGGACCTCATTCTTTTAAAAAGCATCTGCACAGCAAAGGAAACCACCAACAGTGCAAACAGGCAACCAACAATGTGGGAAAAAATCTTTACCAGCTGTTCCTCAGACAAAGGGCTACTATCTAGAATATATAAAGAGCTCAAAAAATCAGCCCACCCAAATTTAATGACCTAATTCAAAAATGTGCATCTGAAATGAATAGATATTTTTCAGAGGAAGAAGTAAGAGCAGCTAAGAAGCATATGAAGAAATGCTCAACATCATTAGTCATTCAAGAGATGCAGATGAAAACAACATTGAGATTTCATCTCAGTCCACATAGAATGGCTGCCATTTCAGAATCAGCCAACAGCCAATGTTGGCCAGGCTGCGGAGAAGAAGGAACCCTTCTCCACTGTTGGTGGGGCTGTAGACTCGTACAGCCCCTGTGGAGATCAGTTTGGAGAATCCTCAAAAAGCTAGGATTGGAGGTCCCATTTGACTCGACCATTGCCCTGCTAGGTATATACACACAAGAATTAAAAGACTCATATCACAGTGACATATGTGCACCCATGTTTATAGCAGCCCAATTTGTGATTGCTACATCTTGGAAACAACCCAAGTGTCCATCAACTGGAGACTGGATAAAAAAGCTTCTTCTACATAAGAAGCTTCTTCTACTTCTTCTACAGAATGGAGTATTACTCTGCCATAAAAATGATAAGTTTGAATTATTTATTTTTTCTGGTACGAGAAAATAAAGATGTAAATGAATTCTAGAATTGTATGTTATATATTGTGAAATAGAAAATTCTCAATGTAAAATAGGGAGAAGGGGGAAAAATGATGAGATTGTAACAAAAAAGTAAGGAAATAAATTTTATGTATATGGAGGGGTCAGTAGGGTGGGTAGGGCTATGGGAAAAAATGAGAATTAAGTTGTGTCTTATACTGGTACAAATCCCCATTATGGAGTGCAATCATGATGTGTATATGTAATGTACCAATAAAGATTAAAAAATTAAGAAAAAATAAAATTTGTATTCCAGCAAATAGGTGAATCTAGAAATGGACAGAAGACTAGATTCATATCAATTATCAAAATGAACAAAGAAGGTTAAAAAAAAATTTCAGCAATTGAATAACAGGCAATGACCCTGAGGTGGAAATAGAAAATTTACCAACCCATAGGTTCTGATACGTTGTACTGGTATTGTCATTTGGTTCCACAAATTGTGTGTTATTTAACGTGTAGGTATTTGCAAAATTTCTGTGGTTTCTTTTGCTGGTGATTTCTAGTTTTAATGCATTGTGATCTGACAATATACATGGAATAATTTTGATCTTTTATATGTATTTAAGCAAGTTTTATGGGCTAGTATGTAGTCTATGCTGGAAGCAGTTCTATTGCTAACAGTGTACAGAAATCTATGAAGTCTATTGGTTTAATGATTTTCCTTTGTTCATTTTTTTCTCTATTTGATCTACTTGTAAAAGTGGTGTATTGTGATCTCCAAATGCAATTGTATTGGTGTTCGTTTAACATTTTATATCCAGTAGTATTTACTTTATCAAATTGAGTGCACCAGTATTTGGTACATATATATTTACCTTGTTATCTTCCTACTGAATTGTTCCTTTAACTGATACATAGTGACTTTTTGGCCTCTTTTCATCACTTTTAGCTTGAAATCCATTTTGACTGAAGAGAAAATCGCTACTTCTGATCACTTTTGGGTTCTTAATGCATGGAATCTCTTGCTTGTTAGTCTAGAATTTCTTTCTGGATTAAATGTTTCTCTCCTGAGCAGCAAAACATTGCGTTTTGTTTTTTTGAACCAATGGTATCTTTTAGTAGATGAGTTGAAATCATTTATATTGGGAGTTATAACTGAAAGATACTGATTTAATCCTATTACTAAAGTTTTTCTGTTGTTGATTCCTTTATATTTCTCTTTTGTTTATACCCACATAATGGAAGATGATGTCCTTTACTTAAAATCTACTCTTTTTAAATGTTAATTATAGCTAAAGAAATACCTTCATAGCAATACCTAAACTGGTATTTGGCCAAAATATTGGCTATCATAGCCTTGCCAAGATGGCACATAAAATTAGCCATGTGCACCACCATTTCCAACAGAGCTATCAAAAATTCATTCCAGAGGACCGGGGATATAGTTCAGTGGTTCCAGCACCTGTCTTGCAAGCACAAGGACCCAGGTTTGATCCCCGGTAACCACATAACAATACTGAGCGTGGAGACTCACCCCAGCAGCAATCAGTACCACATACCACAGTGCCGGGCGTGGTGGCTCACACCTGTAATCCCAGCACTCGGGAGGCAGAGGCAGGAGGATTGCTGTGATGTGAGTTTGAGGCTGAGCTCCGGGCCAGCCTGAACCGCAAAGCAAGACCCTGTCTCAAAAAAAAAAAAGAAATTTTTCATGAAAGAAATAACTTAGTTGGCAATGACGATATTGGGTTTCTACTCTTTTCTTTACTACAAAATTAACTCTCTCAAGAATTGCGTAATGCTGCCTCTATCCTATGTGCACTGAAGAGATACACACTGGCACCATTTGATGGAAAGCAGTTGTTCTAAGGGGCATTTCCTATGTCACGAGTCAGTGCAAATAGATATTTGAATGTCTGTCTGAATTCAGAAGAATACAGGTAGTGAGCCATGTAACATCACAAGACTGCTATGCATTTTAAACCCCTTCACAGCTCTTTTTTTAAGCTGAGAAAGGCAAATGTTTAAAAAGAAGAAAGACTGTTCAATCAATGGCATTTTCTCTGAAAATAGCTGTCTAGCCCTTTCGTAGGAAGCTAAATAATCCATCATGCTTTATCACTGTGTACTCAGAAGTGGGAAAGTGGACCTTGTCCAAAGAGATACATTATATTTTGATTTAGAAGATATTTTGCTTCCGGATGAATACATTGATTGATAACAGGAACCAGCTCCACTATTAATAGAAGCTCCTCCAAAGTGTTATATAAATGAATCTCTCACAGCTTTCCTGGCTGCTAAGATAGATGCATGCGAGATTTAGTATTTCTTTCACATAATGTGGCCTTGACAGCAGCCAAGAAGCTCTCCGTGCAACTGGCTGTTTGATAAAGTGTGGCGGATCTTCGTCTGTTTTGCGTCTGTGCTTCTCTCAGCTGCTGGAACTGCGCTAAGAAGTGAAGGCAGAACGCTGGGGTCTGCCTCGTTGTTGGTTTTCAGATGATGGAAGAAAGCCCATTTTCCATGGGTCAGATAGATGCCAGGTCATTTCTTGACTTAGGGTGATGAAAAATCTTAGTAACAAGTGTTTTCCTGAAGTAGTACGAAGGAACGGCAGAAGGGTACTTGTACTAGGTGGACACACTTCCACAGAGCGGGGCTAGCACTGTGAGTCTCATCTACCAGATGTGCATTAGCTACTCTCTTGCTTTCTCTCCTTTTCTGTACTTCATCATCGCTAACTTCTTCGAGGTTCCCTTTTGTGAGTTTCAGCATTCTAAAGCAGGCGTTACAGCCCAGGCCTTACCAAGTAGCCTTCACCTCCTGTGCTTCCTCCTCAGGACTGAGTGGCAGTTGGGTAGCCAGCCTGGGCCTCAGATCAGCCCTGTGCTCCTGCCTCTCCTCTCTGGGCCCGGCTCAGCTCTGGACGCTGGGCTTTGGCTCCAGTTTTCTCGCCTTAGTTCCAGTGGCCTGATTAGTGCTCTTCCCTGAGCAGTGACCTTCCCTGCATCTCTGGGAGGTCCTGGAAGGTCATCAGGTGTGGTTGAAATAGGCATCCCCTAGACCCGTGTGGTAAAAGCTTGGTCCCCAAGGCAGTCACTGTTGGGAGGGAGGGAGGCTAGTGGGAGATCCCCAGGTTACCAAGGGCATGACCCACAAGGGAAGGCTGGGACCCTGTCCTTCTTTTCCGCTCTTGCTGTGATGTGCTACTTTACCACAGGTCCAAAGCAGGAAGGTTAATTGATCTTGGGCTGGGACCCCCAAAACTGTGAGCCAAAACAAACCGTCTGTCTTTATGTTAATTCTTTCGGGTTTGTTGTTACGGTGGCCAAAAGCTGACTGCCACACTATCGTTCTTCTGCCTGACCTTAGTTTATCCAGCTGGCTTTGGTCCTGCCACAGAAGAACACTTACGTCTTAGAGTCCATCACTGCTCAGTTGCCATGCAGTGACTGTCCAGCACTGATGCTCCGGAATGAGACTGAGCACCTGGCCTTCCCCCAAGTGTGTCTCACTGGACCCTCACATCTGTCCAGCAGCCCCCACGCCTGCCTGCTGCCCCAGAGGCCCTACTGCCTGAAGATTAACTGGATGCGTCAGCTACAGGGAGTGTTTCAGGTGGGATTTTAACATTGAAGTCAGGGAACTCTGACTAAAGCAGATTTCCCTCTCTGATGCCTGGTGATCCCTGAGCAAGAGGGGACACTCCCGCAGATGCCTCCAGACCTCTTCTACTCTCTGATTCTCAAGCTGGGAGCTTTACTGCAGATTTTTTTTTTTTTTACTGCAGATTTTTTTGGTACCCTCTGTGAGCACCAGAGCCAGCTCTTTACAATCGGCCCCTTGAGCCTGTGTGTGTGTGTGTGTGTGTGTGAGTGTGTGTGTCTCTCTGAATAATCCTCAATGACACACTGCCTTGTGTTCTACCTCACTCCTCTTTGTCCCCTAGCACTGACGACTGAAACTAGGGCCCTCACACTGAACCCTCTTTTCCATTTCTTATTCTGACACGGTGTCTCACTAGGTCCCCAGGTTCCCAGGCTGAGCCTGATCTTGCAGTCCTCTTGTCTTGTCCTCCCTGAAGGCTGGCGTTACAGGCAATCATTACCACATCTAATTGGCTGCTGCCTTACTCTTAAAACACTACAAACACACTCTCACATACAAATACACACATGCACATTGTACACAAATGAACGCACATTTTCTACTTTATTTCTAGTTTCTGATCATAGCAGAGACCAACAATGGTGAGCAACAATAAACTTCACCCTACTGGATGTTTCCTTGACTATCACAAAGCCCTGTGATGTTTTATTTCCTGCCTCAGTGGGACTGAGGGTGGGAGTGCGGATAAGATATAAGGGATAGAAAGAGCTGCAGGGGCCTCGTGCTTGCTTGTTTTTTCTATCCACCATGACCTGTTTCTCCTCTGCGACGTCACCTTTGGAACCAGCTGACTATGAGCTGAAACCTCTACATATGAACCAAGTCACCCTTTCGTCCTGGATGTCAGATGTTTTGTCTCAGCAACGAGTGAGAGAGAACAGTAATAGGATGCAGACAGAAAACATTCTGTCTCAGTGAAAGATATTTCCTGAAGAGTGGTTCTGTGAGACCATCAGGGGGGACTCGGGCACTCCATGGCCTGGGGCTGCGTCAGGGTGCCAAGGCGATACCAGGCCTTGGTGGGAAGCTCTGTAGCAGTCCTGGTGACGTACCCTGCCCGTAGCCCTGTCACTAATCTTTCCTAGCACATCAGGTTTGCACTGAGTATGGACTGTGGGTTTTTGAGATGACACATTTGAATAGCTGCGTGCGCCCTGAAGGGAGTCACCACGGGATGGGAAAACCACCACGGAACCAGACAAAACGGTGAACGCAGGCCAAGAGGAAGTCTGTTCAGGGTGTGGAGAATTCGCAGGGGAGCTGGTGGTGGAGGGGAGAGAGCGGGGGCAGTGCGACCGTGTTCCCTGGAGAAGCTGAGCGTGAGGGGCCCGCGCTCTGTGCTAACAGCACGGAAATGGAAGTGCAGTGCTGTCGAGTCACTCCAGCTTGGAGCTGTGTCCTCTAGCGTGGTTCTGGATTGGAATCGAAAGGAAAAGGGGGCAAACACCGTCTTCACTGCCACGGGAGCATGTACCAGGTGAGGAGAAAGCCCCGGACCCGTGACCGAGAGTGAGGCGGTGTCCTGGGGTCGACCTTCCGCCTGTCGGGCCAACCCTCTCCGACGGCCCTGTCTACTGTGATGGGGTCGAGCAGAGCCTCAGATCCAGCCATGGCGCTTGTCGGCTCAGCAAGCGTCTTAATCCAGGGCTGAAGGGAGCTGTACTGTCAGCAGCTTCCCCACAACTGGAAAATTGGATGCAGACAGCTAGAGCCTGGAGCTGCCAAGTAAATCTTTTTTTTAGGTTTTTTGAGACAGGGTCTCACTTTGTGGTTCAGGCTGGCCCTGAGCTCAGCCTCAAACTCACATCACAATCCTCCTGCCTCTGCCTCCCAAGTGCTGGGATTACAGGCGTGAGCCACCACGCCCGGCACTGTGGTATGTGGTACTGATTGCTGCTGGGGTGAGTCTCCACACCCAGTATTGTTATGTGGTTACCGGGGAATCGAACCCGGGTCCTTGCGCTTTCAAGACAGGCGCCAGAACCACTGAGCTAACTCCCCAGCCCCTGCCAAGTAAATCTTTAGGACTGAAATAGGACAGTGCTCTGCACAGGGCTAGGAGAAGCACCCAGAACTCTAGGACATCGGGGTCCCACTTTTTAGAACATGTTAATTAGAAGTGGTGATCTGATTAATGTGATGAGCCCTGTTCTCTGCTTTTGTATGAAGGCGACAGCTGGACAGAGCCTGTGGGATATGGGGTGGGGACTATTCCCCTCTGCACATGCAGCCTTGTGTGCATGGCTCGTGTGTCTGGGTAGTGTTCACGTGTGTGTAAGGATGTGTTTCTGTGTGTAGGTCTGTGTGACTGAGTGCATATGTGGGCTTGTATGCACTTGTATGTCTGACTGTCCATGTCTCTCTTATCTGTGTATACGTGGACAGCCTGTGTATATGTATCTTTCTGTTCCTCTGTATGTGTCTCCCTCTGCGTACATGTCAGGGCATGTGCATGTATCAGTGTATTTGTCTTCACACTTCTGTTGCCTGTCTGACTGCCCACATCTGTGTTGCCTGTGCATGTGTAATGTGGGTTGTATACACTTGTGAATGTGTTTGTGTATACATGTGAGCAGTGTGCATCTCTGTGTGCCTGTAACTGTGTTCGTCTGTGTGTGTGCTCTGTTCCCTTGCCCTGTGAGCAAGCTTCCGGGTGACGCTGACGCCCGGGTCCCTTTGCTCACAGGCCTTTGCTGCGGTGATATGCGGTCGTGCTGCCTGTGCTCACTGACACTCAGAGGCACCTCAGAGTCTAGCGGGAGTGTTGAGAGGAGGTCCTTGGCTCCCAAGCCAGAAGACGAAGTTTCCAGCTCAGTAATAACCTGCCACGGAGCATCTATTAATATCACACTCTGTGTTATCACAGGCTTGCAATAATCAGCTCTTTAGAGATAGAGGTAATAAATGACAGTAGAAGAACTCTAGGAGCACGCCGTCCACCCGAGGAAGGGCCACTGCGAGCTGTGCAGGCCATGCGACGAGCTGCCCCAGCCCTTCCGTGCGTCTGTACTTGTAAGCACACCGGGAGTGTGTGCCCTGCCCCGGCCTCTTTTCTCAGGAATGGATGCACTGTGTTTATTTTGGAAAATGTCCCCCGTGCCTTCTTTCTGTGCGCTCATATTGTATTGAGTTTCGCCTGAATATAGCTGGCTCTAAGAAGCTATAATTTTAAAGACAGTTTTATCAAATAAACCATAAAAATGTTTAGCCAATTTTTGATCCCCAGTTTCAAAATTGGGCTCTAATCCCAGCCTTCTTATCCTTGGAAATGCAGACATATCTCAGTGACATATTTTTTGCCAACTTTCTACTTGGCAGATGCATGTGCAATTTGAAGAAATATCATCCTAAATATTTTAAATCCAACTTGGCTGGCTGGGGAGGGCAGGGAGATAGTGTTGTGAAAAGGAAAAATTGACATTAAAGAAACATTTGTGAATACTATTTGTTTCAAAATTATCCTCAGAGAGTTTGGGTATTATATCTTAGTCTTTATTATAAAATAAAGAAAAGCACAGGTCCAGATTCTACCTGTCTGGTCAGCAGATGAACTGGGTGCCACAGCTCCCGCGGTGAGGTCTCCTTCCTCGTGCAGTGACACTCGACCACAGGGCAGGAGTGCAGCGCTGTGACTGGCTTCGGGACCGGCTGTCTTCCTTCGGGAGGTTTCCAGTGGCTAATAGGAAGGCTCAGCTCCACGGTGGGCTGTATTGGACCTTCGTTTCTTCTACACTGATGTATCTGCTTCACTCTCCTGTCATTCTCACCTTGCTGCTTCGCACTCAAAAAACTCAAGACCTGCTTTCAAGCACATCACCGGGGTTCTATCCCTGGTGACCACATACAATACTAGGCAGAGACTCATGCCCAGCAGCAACCAGTACCACACACCACAGTGCCGGGCGTGGTGGCTCACGCCTGTCATCTCAGCACTCGGGAGGCAGAGGCAGGAGGATTGCTGTGATGTGAGTTTGAGGCTGAGCTCAGGGTCAGCCTGAACTACAAAGCGAGACCCTGTCTCAAAAAAACCTAAAAAAAAAAAAAAAGAAAAAAATTCAGGACGTGACACTTACACGCATGATGTACAGTGGCGTTGTACATCTTGTCTTCATACACTTCGAGCCTTCTGCCCAGAATGCTCCTACCTACTGTATAATTCAAAGAGGTTGTCTTAGTTCATGTGAGTTGCCATGACAATGTGCCATTCACGGAATGGCTTACAGACAACAAAAACTTGTTTCTCATGGTTCTGGAGCCTGGGAAGTCCAACAGCAAAAGGGCCAGTGCAATCTGGTATGTTATGGTACAAACCCCTTCTGGGAGCCAACCGTCACCACCTTTCTGGACCGGACATGGTGGGAAGAGGGCAAAGAGATGGTTTAGATCCCTCTTGTAAGGGTACTTGTCTTCCTCCTGAGAGCTCCTTTCTGCTGGCCTAATTACCTGCTGAAGGCTCCACCCACTTCACCATCCCATTAAGGGTTCCAATTTCATCATAAGAACTGGTGGTGGAGTACAAATGTTCAGTCCATGGCGGGCCAGCTACCGGGCAAAAACAATCCTGCCGCACAGCACAGTGCGGACGAGCCGCTCACCTCCCGGTAGTCAGCAAGCGGAGAAGACAGGAGCTGTGGACGTGAGCACCTGCCTTCGGTCTGCGCCCGATGTCCCGCCCCTTCGGACCTGGCCCCGCCCCTTCTGACCTGGCCCCGCCCCTGATCATGAGACTCCAGGGGATCATTTTAGATTTAAGCAGGACTATCCCGGACTAAGAGTCTGAAAGTGTGACTGGTGGATAAAAGCTACTAGAGGAGAATTAAAGGGAAATTCATTCGGTCCCCATGATTAGATCTTTCAAGAATGGAGATTTTCCTCCCCGCTTCTTTTTCATTTATTGAGTTCATTCGTACATTTTAGATATGTGTTATGATCACATTCAGCGTCGAATGTACTTGTACATGATGTATCTTGATTATCTTTTTTTTGGTTTTTTGAGACAGGGTCTCGCTTTGTGGTTCAGGCTGGCCCCGAGCTCGGCCTCCAACTCACATCACAGCAATCCTCCTGCCTCTGCCTCCCGAGTGCTGGGATGACAGGCGTGAGCCACCATGCCCAGCACTGTGGTGTGTGGTACTGGTTGCTGCTGGGATGAGTCTCCACACCCAGTGTTGTATGTGGTTACCGGGGAATCGAACCCAGGTCCTTGCGCTTGCAAGACAGGCCCCGGAACCACTGAGCTAACTCCCCGGCCCAGAAGAAACTTCTTTATTTCTTCATCTGAAAAATACCTGTTCATTTCACATGCCCATTTATAAATTGGGTCTTTACATTTGGGGAATCTTATTTTTTAAAGTTCTTTATATATTCTAGATAGTGGTGCTGAGTCTGAGGAACAGCTAGTAAAATTTTTTTCCCACATTGTAGATTGTCTTTTTTCTCTGCTGGTGGTTTCTCTTAAGATTTTTCATAAGATGAGATCTCAGTTGTTGATTGTTTCTGCTAGTTCCCATGCTGCTGAGGTTTCATTCATAAAGTCTTTCCCTATGCTAGTATCTCCAGGTGTTCTACCTATCCTATTTCCCAGCAGGATTTGTGTTTCTGTTTTTAATAGTTAGGCCTTTAATGCACTTTGATTTTAGTTTAGTGAATGGTGAAAGACATAGATCTAGCTCTAATCTCCAGCAGGTTGAAACCCGATTTTTCTACCCCATTTCCCTTTGGCCATATTTGGCTCCTTTTTCAAAGGCGATGTGTCTGTCTTGGTATGTCTGGGGTTGTTTTTGCATCTTCCAGGGCTGTTTTGATTGTGCCTTGTTGACGTTTGTTCTACACACAGGTGGCACTGCTCATTCTGCTGTGACTCTGCCATACACACAGGTGGCTTACGATGGCACTGCTCATTCTGCTGTGACTCTGCCACATAAGCTGGGCCCAGTGGGCAGCTGTTCTGTGAGCCATTGGGGTCCATGAGGTGGTGCAAAGGCCAGGACTGCAAGCCTCTCGGGGAGTGTGATGGTGTCAGGCAGGGGACGCCAGCTGTCTGATGGGAGCTTTGTTAGCACTGTCGTGGAACTCACACTCTCATTGCTGAGTCCCAGGAGAAAGGCAGTTGGAAACAAAGCAACACCTCCCTTCTAGCCCAGACTAAGAAGTTACACAGAATCAGGGCTGCCATTTTACATCCAGCCAGGCTCACAGTCTTGTGCCAACTCAAAAGGGAACGTGTGGCACCAGAAGGATCGCGATGGCCATTTTTAGCAAGTACAGTCTGCTGTACTGAAGTACAAGGAAATTTAATTGACTTGTTGTTCCTGGTTTTCCCTTTCATTCCAGCCAACAAACTCTTCCTTGGGGTGGGTTTTATGGTGGTTGAGAGAATCCTTTCCATGTCCAGGTAATTACTGCACACGATTTCCTTTTAATGAGACTTGCCCTCCACCAGCAACATTATTTATCCAAAGAGAAAACCTTTTGTGTATATAAAAATTAGATCCGTGTGGATTGGAGGTTTTTATTACAACAGCTTTAAAAACAGTCCCACGGATTGTTGTGTGAGATCGAATTTGGATCCCTTTACTGTAC
>PVIR01031231.1:0-19564 GCA_004026965.1 Petromus typicus | reverse complement strand
AAAAAAAAAAAAAAGCAAGAGAAGAGGAGACTCTTCTATCAGTTTACTCTATCAGTCAATACCGTTATTTTCATTCACCTATTTCATAGATAAAGGAAATTAAGAGTAAACAGAAGTATGACCATAAGAAGCTTAGCATTTAGATTTCCATATCTCACTTATCTTACACAACTGAAAGTTTCTACCCAATCATTGCTTCACTTACTTTTCCTTCAAATTCCTAGCAAGCAAGATTCTGCAAACATGCATCTATAATTTTAAATTATTTAAATAAATTGAAAGTATTTAAATTCTATATAAAAATGAAAACTTGTTTTCTGTATCTGAATTACTTACTTTAAGTAATATTTTCTAATTTCATTTGTTGTAATGAATATTGGAAGGTTCTTCTTTTTACTTTTTTAAAAAATTTATATCTTTACATGACACATCTTGATTCCCATTTTTTCCATTCCCCTGACATCCCCAAAACCCCCAACTCTCTCTATCTTTGTTTCTTTTTTCAAGCCATCAAAATATTTCTTTCTTTTCTCTACTTTCCTCTATCCACCCTTTCCCTTTTGAAAATTTTCTTCCTATTTCACAATACATGTACTATATTTTACAATTCTTTTATACTCTCAATTTCTCAAACTAGAGAAAAGATATGGTATTTATACATCTGTGCCTATTTATTTCAATTATAAATGTGTCTTCAAGGTACATCCATTTGAGTATAAATGACTCAAATTTTTCATTCTTTATGGATTAATAATATTTCATTTTTTTAAATTAAAAAAACAATCTTTATTGGTACATTATGAATACACATCATCACATTCAACATTGAGAGTTTGTACCAGATATTACATGACTTGATTCTCATTTTTTCCCCTTTCCTCCCGCCCTGCAACCCCACCACCACTGTATACGTATTCTTTGTTTCCTTTTTTCTTTATTACTATCACATTCATTTTTCTCTCGTTATTTACCCCTACACCCTCTTTCTTTTTAAATATTTTCTATTTTACAATATCAACTATGCATACTACAACTCAATTACAACTTCATTTTTCATAACAGAGAAAAGATATGTAATATACACATCTGTGACCTATTTATTTCACTTATGAGGATGTCCTCAAAATGCATCCATTTGAGTATAAATGACTCAATCTTATCATTTTTAATGGCACAGTAATACTCCATTCTATAAAAGAACCACATCTTCTTTATACAGCCTCCAGTTGATGGACATTTGGGTTGTTTCCAAGATTTAGCAATCACAAACTGAGCTGCTATAAAGTTGGGTGCACATATGTCGCTGTGATATGAATCTTTTAATTCATTTGTGTATATGCCTAGTAGAGCGATGGCTGGGTCACATGGGACCTCCAATCCTATCTTTTTGAGGAATCTCTACACTGATTTCCATAGAGGCTGTATGAGTCTACATTCCCACCAACAGTAGAGAAGGGTTTCCTTTTCTTCCCATCCTTGCCAATATTTGTTGCTGGCTAATTCTGAAATAGCAGCCATTCTTTATGTAGTGAGATGAAATCTCAGTGTTATTTTCATCTGCATCTCTTGAATGACCAATGAGGTTGAGCATTTCTTTATATACTTCTTAGATGCTCTTCCTTCTTCCTCTGAAAAGTATGTTCATTTCAGATGCTCATTTTTTAATTGGGTCTTTAAATTTGGGTGGGCTGATTTTTTAAATCTGCTTTATATTTTTAAGTATCTTCAGGCTTTGAAAATTTCACTTTGCTCATGCATTGTTCTCCTGAGCACTTTAAATGGCTGTACTATGGCTACTTTTAATATTGCTGTCAGAATCAAAATTATCACCCCTCTCCTCATTAGAGCTCCTCTTAAAATTTACCTTGCTCTTTGCTGCAAGGCAATTTTTCTTTCATTTTCCTTGGACTCTGTATTAGCACCTTCAGCATTAGAAAATACAGCTACATCTCTCAACCCTCAGAAACTGGCCTCATACATAACACACTCACTAGCCCAGCTATCCAGAGCTCCTGAGAGTGTGATGAGCCTCTTTGCAGTTCTACGAGAAGCCAGATAGAAGCCAGTCCCTAGTCATCCAGAAAGGTTGAATGTGAGATGTGAATTCTTTCCTTTAAAACAAAAAACTTAAATCTGTTTATTGTTGTTGTGGTGGTGATAGTTTCCTATGTTTTTTTCTTTTCTTTTTTTCTTTCTTTCTTTTTTTTTTGTAGAACCTAGCAAGAGGGTTCTACAAATCTACTACTGACATAGTAGATTCGATTTTGACTTTTGTTCTCGTGATTGTTGGTTTCATTGCTGCTCTGAAACAAATGAGGTAGGAGCTATGGTTTGTGGCAGTGTCCAGGAAACATTAAATGTGAACATTAAATGTGTTTACATCTCTTTTCACCACAGCAAAACCGGCAGTGGGAGGTTTCATTTCAGTCTTATGCTGTTATATCCAAGATGGATATTAGAGCTAAATGGTGTTCTGATTTTTTGCTTCTCTCTGATGAGGTGTTTCCATACTTTTCCTGGTGCACAATTTTCTGCATTTTTCAAAGTGCATCTTTTCCTGTGTTTTGCTGAATTGTGTCCACAGAAGAGAAGAGCATCAGGGCTCTCTTCCGCCATCTTGCTGACACTACTCACCCAACTGCAATTTTAGGTAGATAGAGAATAGTCACCACAAGTCCCAGGAACATGCATTTTAGAAAATGATACTTAAATTTACATTATTGTCTAAAAATAAGACTTAATAGGGTTAAAATCCCGTTCTTTTCTCATTCCTACAGATAGTAAAGAAAGATGTTAACGGAAGTACAGTGTGTCAGGGGTATAGTTAATAGACATGCAGTGTGCAAGGATAAGTTATTTCTTGTCTTAGGAAGATAAAAATGTACGTGTTCAGGCTCATCGATTTCAAGAGATCAGCGGTCTTTCTACATAAGGGTTGACATTAGAATTAGTCTGTTAAATAAGATGATATAAATGAAGTATATTGATGGGTAGTTATTGTTAATAAGTTTATTAGAGCTAAAAAAGAGAAGGAAATAAATAGATATTAAAACATCTAATAGCATTTTTTTAGTTAACAGTTTTAATTGTGAGCTTAATGAAGACTATTTCTCTTATGGTCATTAATCTCAGACCTGCGAACTATCTTTACACTTGAGGTGCTCAGTAGTTTTTCCACTGTATGAATGAACACAATCACATATAAAATCAATGCTAAGTATGTGAATAATTTAATTAGCCAAGAGATAACTATATGACATTGTATTGAGTTCCCCTAATCCTTTCAATTTTTTAACCTCAAAGCACATTATTCTGTTATAATTTTTGAATAAAAAATAGCATTAGATAATCAATTGAGCATTAGATATCTTCAACTGAAACTTTAAGGATGCTTTCTGAGGTCTTTTTATTAAAAATGGGAAAATATCTAGTAAGTAATAAGGGAAAAATAATATGATTATTAAAAAAAAAAAGAAACCAAATTTGTGTATACAGTGTGTGGACGGGTTTAGGGGGCTAAAGGAATGGGAAAAATGAAAATTAAATCGTGTTATATACTGGTACAAATTCTCAATGTTGAGTACGATTATGGTGTGTATATACAATGTACTAATAAAGATTTGAATTTTAAAAATTGAAAAATAAATCAAACATGTTGAGTAACAAAAAAAGTATCATTTCTAATAAAAACAGATGTTCTATGTATTTTATTCAAGAAAAACTATTTCTGAAAATGAAGGTAAGTGTGAAAAGTGGTTTCTCATTAAATTAAATTCAAATTTAACATAATATAATATTTTGTAGTATGGGTACAGAGATTTTTGTAATGAAGTCCTCTTTTGCACATAGTGCTGAACATCCTTTTAGTCATAGGAGATAAGAAATCCACATTATTCCAAAGGAAAAATGTAAATTATTTTCTGTTACATCATTTTTCTTGCTGCAGAAGAAAATTTACCCAAGAAAAATTTGAACATCCACTCATTGTATTTCAATGTTCTTTACCAGCTTAAGATAATTATTTTTAAACATTATTTTAATAGCACCTGATACAATATAACTTAACTTTTAGAAAAATTAATGGACTTTTATGCTTTGCTACTTTCTGAAGTAATAGTATGATTAAAAATGTATTTTAAATAAATAGGTAAAGTTAACAATTTCTAATATTGGAATTCAGTTAATGTTCAATGCTTTAGTTTCATGAAGGAAATAAGCAAAACAGAAGACTGGGAGATGGAGAGAGAAGACAAAGGGAGAAGAGTGCAGGCTTGTCATGTGCATGTGCCAGACGGCCACAGTGAAAGTAGCCATTATGTTTTACAAACATGTACTGAGCAATGAAAAAAAAAAAAAAAAGAATAAGCAAATCTCATAACTACTCCACAATTCAAATATGTTTAACCAAATTTGAATGCACTCATTTTAAATATCATCAAAATTTCCCTGTGATTTATTTAGACATGACAATGGATATTAACTTATGTTTCTAATTAAAAATGCAATATTTAGGAGAGAAGCATGTATAAATAGTAAGCATATAGAGTCACAAATGTAACTTTTGAGGAACTAACTTTTAATCACTTGCAACAGAGAAGAGCTTTGATTTGGAATAACTAGAAAAGCTGGGTAAAATACAAGATATGTTTTTCAGGACACTAAAGGCCTGCAGAAATTTCAGGCAACAAAAGTAAAGAGAAGGCAAGTTTAGACTCTTACACTCTTCTGATTCTTGGAGCTGTGAAAGAAGGCTCCTGGGAGCAGAGAGGAGTTAGCAAACCATTTGACAACTTCGTGAGGTTAGAAGACAAAAATTAGAGTGCAGAGTTGACTTTGCTCACGGGTCTTGAGAATCCATTATCCTAAAGTGATGTGAATCATTGAAAATGAGCCTGAAACTCAACTTTCAGATGAAGCATTTGCTGAATTTATATCAGCATAAAAATCCAAGCAAAATAGGCATAGAGAAATGGGAGTTTCTGCCATATTATGTTAATGTGGAGAAAAAAATGGAGTTTAGAGATCAACACATTTCTAGCAGTCCCATGATACATTGCAGACTAAGTCTGTTCTCATGGAGAAAGAATAAAAATCACCACCAGGCAGCCATTCCTAAGTTGATTAAGGTTGTCTCTTATCCTCTCGCTTACTAGAGGGTGGGTATAATATCATCAGCTGGAGGTTTTGCAGTTTCTTGTACACAATTTCCAGCATTGAATTAAAAACTTACAGCAATGCTAGACTACTGTCCTACATTATAAATCACCTCTAAATTTGATAGGGTACCACAAAAATAAGTTATTTTATATTTAATCAAACAGGAGAAAAGGTAGTGTCTGATGTTTACGCAGAACAATTCTCCATGTATTCTAGTGCTTCAGATGAGGAATCTATTGCAAGATAGTGTTTCTCTTGATATGGAAGCAAGTTCTCAGAGGATCAACAACAGCTGAAGGATGTCTGTAAAAGGCTGGACTACAATGCCACCAAATACTATTTCCACTAGGGTATTATTTGCTAGAGAAAGTTACATACCAAACCTCATCTCCACACACAGGGCACCTAATTTATGTGTACAATAGTGCCCACTACGGAGTCAAACGGCCAAAGACACGGATTCAAAGCAGATAATTTGGAAAGTAATGCCGTCTATCTCAAGCTAACATCTTGTTTCAAATATTTTCATACTTGCCACACCCTGAAATACATTCTAAGTCAGGCTATGACTTTCAAAAGTGTCATTGAATCAATGTATTCTACTGTTCATGACTGATCCCCATTAAGTACTAGGAAAAATTTCATTTTGGAGATTTAGAATTACAAATGCTGATTTTATTTTTCTAATACACCCTCAGAGCAATTTTGTAACAGAACTAGGATAACTGCCAGAAACTGAAATTTGAATGTTGAAAGAACAGGTGGTACAGTATGCTGAAATCCATTTGTTAGTACAAAAATCTTAAATCTGCCTGGAAATATTTTTGTTGTCTAATTCAGAGATAAGGAATAGACCTGGTTTTTGTTTTGAACCTAATGAGCAGGTGTTTAGTTCACCATTTTGTCACCAGCTTTCTAATTTTTCCTTTTTAACCATAACTATTGATTTGCAGAATACGTAACTAAGCAAATTTCTGCCTGCCTGATGCCTTCCTCTAAATAGTTGACATTTTAGAGATGATCTTACGTCTCACACATGTTATTCTCCCATTGAAAGTGTGTCATTATAAAAATATTATTTTGGTAATGTTTGAGATTCCAGCTAACTCTGTATTAAAGCCACATGTACTATTCTTCCCAGCTTTTTTTTGTTTTTTAATTATCGATAGATATTTTGGGCATAATATGGTTAAATGGGCACATCATTTTATCTTTTTCAACACTTACTGGTTAAAGTTTCTGACACAGTTTCCCCTTTAAAGAGGGTTTAACGGGTTACAATCAAGTGCTGACCTGTTTGCTGTGAGAATATCTCTGGAAGTCAGAGACGTAGGTTCTTGGAATATTGATCTGGAAAGAACAAGACAGACTTTCTAAGGCTGTTTCTGTGCAGTCTTTAATCTTTGTAAATGTAATGTACAAACCAGCAAAGCATTTTTGTAATCTTGTATTTCAATGTCATTCCTTACTGAGTGGACTCAGTGTTGTACCTCACAGACAGATGTCTTCCCAAAGCCTGGTGTGCTCACAGGTGGGGCTTTCTCACAGGTAACTGGATCTGTGGTGTGTGATGCTGGATCAAAGACACGGGGATTAAGAAACTTTAAATAAATAAGCAGTCTTTACAAAGGATCCTTAAAAAGGTTTGTGCACTGTTGTACACATAGATGAGCTCATTAAAGGTGAGTGCTACACAGCCTTACAAGTCCAGATAAAATAAAAGTGGCAAAAAAATGTTGTTAAGGTTTTTTATTGCTTTTCTTATTCCCACCTTGGCCATACTGTGAACTGTTACCTAACTAACCCTTTCCTCCTTTAACTCTGGGTGTTGGGTATCTTGTCTCAGCAACAAGAAAAGTAACTAATAAACTCAGCAACAGTCAAGTCATGCCTCAAAATCCCCTCAGTCCACTTGTAAAGCAAGTCAGATAGATTTTTCTGCCTTTGAAAATACTGGTGTTAATATTTTTCTCAAATATTTGATAGCTTGTTATACATATTATCTAACCCAGCCTTCTGTAATAATATACATTTGCTAAGCACCTAGGATAATGTGTGTGTGTGTGTGTGTGTGTGTGTGTGTGTGTGTGTGTGTGTGTGTGTGTGGTTCTGGGGATCGAACTCAGGCCCTTGTGCTTCCAAGGTAAGCAGGGTACCATTTGAGCTAAATCCCCAGGCCTTACCTGGGAAACTTTTCTGAACATCTTCTCTTTGCTGTTGTCTTCCACCATGATGTTTTGATGTGGAACCAACTAATAATGGACACAAACCTCTGAAATCATGTCAAATATGACTTTTTCTCTTTTAACTCATGTAATCAGATATTTTGGTCATAGTAACTCTTACACTGACATAGAAATCTGGTACCAGGAGGTAGGCTCTTTGCCAGGGTCATAACAAGTCATATATTTCAACAGGATTTAAAATTTTTTGCAGAAAGAATTTGAAAACATTTAGAGAAACAGCTGGGAGAGAGAATAAAATATTATAAATAGTGTATTATATGTGATTCTGTTCAGAACTCAGAAGAAAGGCCTGTGTACTGATAGGAATGCAGACCCCAAAGACTAGACTCAAGCGCTTCCAACTGGGAATGAGACCTCTGCTGGAAAACTGGACTAGAGGCCATGCATGCTATATTCAGAAGATAGAAGCCATGTGGTCTGAAGGCCAAATGAGTGGGACTGTCTATACCCTATGGACTATACTTTCTGTGAGTAACAGGAAAAACTTGATCTTAGACTTGTGAACAATTCTGGCATTTTTGAGACTTTTAGGGAGGGACTATTGATTTTTCTGCTTGCATGTGGGATCATTATATTACATAAGAAAGAATTATAAACTTATATTTATTTGGGTAATAAATGAAGTTTAATAAGATGTGTTTGGGTGTCAAGTTGACAGGGGTGGAAGGTTACAATTAAACTACATAGTGACTTTGATTGGCTAGAAAGATGGCTAGAGGATTCGTAATCATCGTTTTACTTGTCTGTGTTGGCCATGCAAGTGACTAGGGCCTTCCACTTCACCCGCTTTATGAGTCTCTTCCTGTTGTGCTTCCTACGCTGCATAGATGGGTACTTTTTCCAGATTGTCCTTCTGTAATATTTCTGTCTTGTACCCAGCCAACAATAGGATAAAACTTTTGAAACCATGGAATACTTGATCCCTTTTCTCCTTTAATGTGTAGATCCTGGGCAATTTGGCCTATCAATTTGAAAATAAATACACCCATTGATAAGTTGATAGATATTTTGTTTTCATTTGTGGAAGACTGCCAATATTGTAGCAATGAATATAGTGAGGCATATGTCTTCTCCACTACTGATTTCAAACCCTCTCCAAATATATGCATTAGTGTGATAGTTGGACCATATGGTAGCTCTATTTTAAATCCTATTTCACTATTTTTCCTGTTGTTTCCTCTGATTTTGAGATCTTGTCCACAATTTCTGGCCTATTCTAGTGTCGAGATGCACTCCTATTATGTATGCTACCAGTAGTTTTATAGATTCTGGTATTATGTTTAAATTTCTAAACTATTTTGAGGTGACTTTCACAACTGGTAAGAGGTAGGGATCTAGCTTCATTCTTCCACTTGTAGAAACTCAATACTCCCAATGCTGTTTGTTTAAAAATCCAGGTCCTGAGCAACTTTCTATAAAATCAATTGGCTGTCAATATGGGGGTTGCTTGATCTGTATTCTGTTCTATTAATCCATGTGTCTGCTTTTATGCAACTACTGTTATTTTGATGGCTAAAGCTTTGTTAGTATATTTTGAAATTTAGTAATGTAATTTCTCATGTTTTTTTCTTTTGGTTCAGGAAGGATTTGACTTGTGAATGTGTGTATTTGTTGTGTAATTCTATACACAGTATCAGGTTGTTGTCAAAATATTGTTGATCTATGAGGACTGTTACTGGTATTTCCGTAGAAATTATGTTAAATCTGTATTTTTTTCAAAAGTATGGACATTTAAAAATATTTGTTTTCTAATCCATGTACATGAAATACCTTTCTGTTAAAGGGATCTTCTTTAATGTTTTATAATATTTTAAAATTTTAATTTTATATACTTCTAATTTCTTTGATTTTTGTTGACTACTGTAAATGTGATTGCTTTTTTCAATTTTTGTTTTCAATGAAAAATTGAACCAACGGCCTACTTGGAAGTTGCTTGACTTCTTATATTTACAACTTGATTTCTGAATTTCTATTTCAGAAGCAACTATGCTGAGCATGTAGGAAGCCCTGGGTTAAAAGCCCAGCAGCAAAACCCATGCAGAACACTACTAATTTTAGGGTTTTGATATTTTACTAAGTGACTTAGTTTTTTTTTTTTTTTTTCTATTATAGTTTGTGTGGGGCTGGAGTTTTAGGAATTTTCTATAGACATGTTATTTACATGCAAAAAGTAACTACTTGAATTTCTTTTTTCTCCAATGTGAATTTTCTTTGCTTCTTTTCCTTGATTGCTTCTTCTTTTTTGAACTTCCAATCCTCTGTTGAATAAAAGTAGCAAATACAGATAACCTTGTCCTTTCAAGATCTTACAAATAATTCTTTCAGCTCTTCCCCACTCAATTTAAGAGTAGGAGTTGGCATTTTATACAAAGTCATTATGTTGATATATATTCTTTCAACAATTAATTTGTTCACCATTTTTATCATGAAGGTATATTAAATTTGCTTTTGTGATTATTTGGTGGTTTTTGTCCTTCCTTTCTCTTCACATAGTCTTTCATGTTTGTTAAGTATTTAATATTATTGAGTGACTCGTTTTAAAGTATCATAAAATTAAAATTTTTCCTACTTATTACTGATGGTGTCACAGAAGCATCAAGAAAAGTAAACACACACACACACACACACACACACACACACACATATATATATAATTAAAGACAAATGACAGAAAACAAGAAAAGGGCTTATACTTTAAATACTTAGACTTTGGAAGAAGTTATAGAACTTGTAAATATACTGCAGGAAAAATACACTAAAAGACATAAATTTTTCTCAAATGTAAGATTTTAGGCCCTGGATTTATACAAAATATCTTGAATTTGATTCTTGAGTACTAATTATAGTTTTTAATAAGACAAATAATTTATTTCCTCCCAAGAATTTTACATGTAAGCAATCTTTTCCTCTGTGAATGATCCTGGGTATTAAAATCTATCACATTGAAGTATACTTGCCCAGATTATTTTAAGAGTCTCTGGAGAAGCAAAGATTGTGAAATAAATATATGTATTACATGCCAGATACACTTCAAAGAAAAATAACTGAGAAAGGGTCAGCTGTAAGTACCGACCTTCAAACACTCGAGTGTTGTGAAATATAACTTCTGCTTTCTGTACATGCAGGGGATGACTCCCTCAGTATCTGAAAACATGTGCCTTGAAGTTTTCAATTATTCTCAGGAAACCGAATATGTCTTCTGAAAAATATTTGACAAGCATGGCTGAAAAATGTGACTCTGCAAAAGGAAATGCCATTGGATGAGTGGCATGTGATTGAAAGTAAAGTTCTTCCTCCTCATAGCAGAAAACACAATTACACAAGGTACTGAATCCTCAGATAGGAAAACTCCTTAAAGAAGAATTCTGGCTTCAAATACTATCCAGTGCTAGAAAAGACAAGAAGTTTCATTATAAATTAGGAACAATGATTGAGATATTGCAACATTTTTCATCTTAACTCAAAAATTTAATTGTATATTTAAGAATATTTTATGCAAAATTATATCATGCTATTTCTTCACTGTCTTCTTATGTGTGTTGGTAGTACACAATAACTACATCTCTTGTGTAGAGTTGATACAAATATATAGCACATTTCAATTTAAAAAAATTTTTTTTTCCCTCTCATCTCTACCCTTTTCCTCTATCTCTTGATCTCCTTACCCTTTTAGAAAGATCTATTTCCTTAGTTCCTACTATTCATCTCTTAGGTTTTTTTTCTTTACTTAACATTTCGGTTTCTCATATAAGAGAAACTATGTGATACTGAAACAGAAAGTGAAGAGACAACCTCTAGAATGGTGGAAATGATTACGAGCTCACACAAATACAAAGTGTCAGTAAGAAGTTGACAGAAAAAAACTTACAGGACTTTAGTGTATTAAGTATTTTCAGAATTATTCTAGGAAACAAGATTTTTTTGTTTTAGATGTTTTCATGGTGTAGAAAAAAATTATGATTGGAGAATATTTATGTTTTATATTTTAATAATTCATATTTACAAAGTGAACAGAATGAAACTAGAATAAAAATATGACTTTATATCGTGGCAACAGCTCATTTAAATCAGAGTCATGAGAAGTTAGGTACTTCTGTGTCGTGGACAGTCTCCTCGGGTTTATGTTCTTGGTGGCTTCCTTTTTCTTGTGCAGACATAACAGTGGGGAGTGTCCTGACCCATTGTGGGGATGCTGTGAAATGACATGTGTTCACTCCTCACAGAGCTACGCCCTTAGCATCTCCTAAGTCGCCAGGTGAACTCAAATTTGGGATCCTCCTGCCTCAGCCACAACGGAGGGTGAAGATGAGTGGTAAACACCACCACCTTCAGGTTGTGGCCTATTTGTGCAATTCTCAATTGCTTTCCTAATCTCGTTATGATTTTTGCACAGGTGAACGGCATTCACCTACACTTTTCAGAATGTCCCATACTTACGCTTTTCAGTTGTGTAGATAAATTCAGCCTAAGCATTGTACACTGATGTGTTTATATCAAAATACTATCTTTTATTAGTAATATAAATATATCATGTATCTAATATAGTAAATTAAAATATGGATACATATTGATTTGCTCAGTTTATTTAAAAAATCTCTTCTAGGATCAGGGATGTAACTGCAAACCCTGACTTTGATTCCTGGGATTAAAAAAAGTGAAAAATACAAACCCCTGCTATATAAAGCTTTATTATGCAAATTCCATATATTTTATTCCAATTAGAGTAAATTTTCCATGTACTTTCATCACAATTATAGCTGCCTTTTGCAGTTCATAAATCTGGAAATACCCTACTATTTATGAAATAGTTTTATGCCATTTTATTTAGTCTTTCAATAAAACATTATGACCCTTAAAATTTACAAATAGATCTATAATACTTAGCATACCGATTTCATTCCCTTTTTATGTACACCCTGTAAAGTGATTACTGGGTCATACATTTTTAGTTTTCTATGAAGCTGCCATTTTGAGTTCCTCAGTCTCTGCATCAAGAGTGGACAAAGTTTTCTCTTTCTCAGTATCTTCACCTATTTTTAAATTTTTAAAAATAGTTACTGTACCTCCCTATATATGGGAAGTGGTAGGGTGGGTAGGGTTATGAGAAAAAATGAGAATTAAGTTGTGTCTTATACTGGTACAAATACCCATTGTGGTGTGCAATTATGATGTGTATATGTAATGTACCAATAAAGATTTCAATTTTAAAAAGTTACTGTACCTCAACTGGAGGAAGATGATATTGTATTTTGATTTGCATTTTCTTGATGAATAACAATATTTAACATTATTTAACATTAATATTTAACATTATTTCATATACTTAGGATCATTTGTTTGTTTGTTTCTTTATTCATTTATTTATTTTTGAAAAATATCCATTTGGGTTCCCAGTTTATTCTTCTGCTTGTGAGTATTCAGTTTTACAAGTAGCATTTACTGACAAGACTGCATTGCTCTTCAACGTGTGCGTCTGCCCATTTGCTGAACCCTGGTTGGCAGTGGACTAACCTTTACAGAATTTGTCTTTGAGGTGTTTTGTATTAACTTTGCTCTCAGATCCATTACTAGAAATAGATATGGGATTCTGTTAATTTCCTGAAAATTTGTTTTGCTTGAGGATAATTCTTATTTCATCAGGAAAAAAATGGTGTTTTGATCGTAAAAGCAAGATTTTAGGATATTTACAAGCAAAGTTAATATACTACATATCTCGGCTACATACTCATCACAAAACAGTATTTATCTTTGAAATCAAGTGTGGAGTGCTCTCACGTGTGTGTGCTTCTCTCTGTGTGTGTCTATGTGTTGGAGGGATTGCTGCTAACATGATAATTTTTTTAAAAGCAAGACTATTCAATACACCAATTGTAACAGGCTAAATTAAGGTGACAAACACATTGATCATTGGTTTTAAAGCCAGTAAAATCTCAATGAAGTTGGTCAGTTACCACTATGTCAACTTGCTGGTCATAATATCCCATTCTTATTTCTAACTGAATAAAAGACAGATGCTCCTGCGTCATTATGGGACGTCTCAGTGTGTTTCTTGCAATACTTCATGAGTCAGCATTTTTCAAAGCAAGAATTTCAATAAAACTGAGAATAAATGAAGTGAGGTCTAAATAACTCAGGAATTATACAATATAAAATTAAAAGAGAATCGAGGCCATTAATCATGGCTATTTTAGTATAACCTACGAAAGAAGAGGGTTTTTTAATCCAAAGCATTATTGGTACATTATATATACACATCATGATCACATTCCACATTGAGAATTTGTACCAGTAATACGGCATGACTTAATTCTCATTTTTTCCCATCTGAAAGAGGAGTTTTTAACACTCTTTTCTAGCTACACTGAATAAAAATTTATGAATCACATGATCCTTACATTTTTAAATGAGTACATTTTCTCAAAATTACCAAGTTGACAACATGTAAGATGTGATTTTAAAACTTTAAAACACTATATGTATATATATATATATATATATATATATATATATATGACTTTTCAATATTTATTACTTCTCGTATTTGCCAACTGCAGTGTTTATCTAAATTTTAATAGTCTGTCTAACACCTGTACATTAGTTAACTTAAGCTATCCACAAACAATTAGGAAATACAAAGCACGTGTAGTCTTGAGGCCTCCATGTATATGACACAGAAAGTACATGTATTAACATGTATTTATTAAAGTTAGGGTCTAAGCAGCTTATAGTTACATTCAACCACTTTTTTCATTGTGGATTATTTTTTAAAGTTTTTATTTTTTTCATAATTCATAAAACTGTCAGAAAGTACATTGAGGACAGTGTGACATGACAGTCAGGTATTTAGTAGTAAGGACAAGGAGGAAGTTTGAAAAAATCCACTAAGAGGTTTTACCGTAAAGTAACCAGTCACTACAGGATCATCCAGAATATCAAAATTTTACAGCATGATGAAGTGGTGGCTACAACATTTAATGATCTTCAGTCATTAAAACTTTAAGTTATAATTAAGACATTTAAAATGACTTGTAGATATCAATGTATTTTTGTGCAATATTTTATTATATTTTTCTATACTGGAAATTGAACACAGAGACTTTGCACTATGTTACATTATTTTATTTTTTATTTTGAGACAAGATGTCACTAAATGGCTAAGTTACCCAAGGTAATTTGTGATTCTCCTGTCTTGCCCTTCTGGAGTCCTGAGAATTTGGGTGTGGACCATCATGTGAACTGTGTAATAACTTTAATAATGAAAATACCTTGATAATAAAGTTCATTATACACACTGTACAGCAGGAAGATTTATTTTTTTGGTCTGTAATATTTCTGAGGAATAATTTGCATATATTTTCACTCACTCTGAAAAACTAAATTTAGGAAGATTGTTACTTGTACAAGTTGAAAAAATGGAGACATTATACTCAGCTTTGTACCTGTCAGAATTATAAAAACTTAGCTTTACTTTTGAAGAAACTAGAATGCTGCTCCCTGACTTAGAGCTCATGTTTGTTATCATGTTCATTCTGTTGTTTAAACCTTAAATTTCAGCCTCAAAACAATTTTATGTCAAGTCTTTCCAGTAATTATTACTTTAATGATGTTACCCAGAAACTATGTTTCGGGTCACTTTGAACTTTTGTTTATGATAAGAAGCCTCTACTGGGCTAGTGTTTTAGAAAGAGGTGATACATGTCAGATTAGCAGTATGTTACCAAGAAACACAAAGACTAAAGCAATTTAGGTGAAACACCACTCAAAATTCCTGAGAATCCACAATCTGCAGCAGGTTTTCCTTGGCTGAGATAGAAAGATGTGTGATAAAATCTCAACCTAATGAGCTGAGTTTTGGATTATTGTGAGGTATGAAATATCATTTCTGTCATGGGATGAAGAAAGGATTTTTTTTTTCCACAAGCAAGAAGGAAAAAAAGAAAAAAAAAGAGAGCAAAGCTTTCATTTGGCCTTGAATGATAATAGCAAAACAAAAAAAATCATACAAACTGAAACATTTCCAGACTGATAATGGCCTTCCTGCTGAGCGTGTAAGTTGCCAGAGTGTGTGAAGGAACTCTGAAGAGTGGTCTCTCAGACAAGAAGATTGATTCTGTAATTCCACATCAGCCCCACAGGCTGTCAGCATGATTGCACTTGTTGCTCTAAAAGCATTAGCAAGACAATTACCAATTCCTTCACCACAGCATTTACATGTTTGTGTCCATCTATCCCGGGAGCCCAGAAAACTGATAATTCTGCACCCAGCACAGACAGTCACAAGAAAATCTGATGGCACCCAGGAAAATAAAATGCTTGCAAGCTTCCAAATTATACACACAAAGAGAAAACCATGAAGTAGTATTAAAGTTTAGGAAATCAGGAAGGGCAGGTCAGTCATTCAACCTGATAGTAAAGATGCTCCAAGCCTGGATTCCAATAATTAGCCAGGATTCAGGGCTGACAGTCACTTAAAAGTATAGCTTGACTGACAAATGGTCTTCAAGGAATTGTGCCAGATAAAACCAGACACAGACTTAAAAAAAAAGAAATTTAAATAGGAAAAGTGTTTTGTACAGATACAAATTGCCATTGAGAAATGTTATCATATTGTATTCCTAAAAGGTAACAATATATTTGATTTATTTAAAAAACATCAAATTACTTTTCTTGCCCACATATGACAATAAACACCGAGTTATAAAAGATATTGATGATTTCCTTTGCCTGTATAGTACTTTGTACTGTATAATGCTCAAGTAGTCAGCATATCCTGAAAACTGATCACTTGTGACACATATTGGCCACTGGGACACCATATAAGCAACCACTTATTGAAGGCAAAGTGTTCCATTTATAACACCGCATGGCATATCACATTATGAGTTTCAGGGCTTGCTACATTGCATTAGATTGATCTGGAAATAGACTGAGACATGGAGATACAAATGAAACCAACATCACCCCTCTTTTTCTTGTATCTATTATAAATACTAAAATTATTATTAATTAACCTATTTTTCTTTCATGTAGAAAATATGTTTAATTTTATTAAAACGTTTTAACATTTGTTAAACTAGTATTTATCTAATTATTAATGGTAAAATCTATTTAAATTTAATAGTGTTGAAACTAAATCATACTCTAATCAAAATGCAAGAATATTTTAAGTTGAATTGGATGTATTAATTTTTATTTTGGTTATCACTCTATTCAGCCTAGAATCATTTTTTCTATCTATCTCCATATCTTCATATTTTTCCTTCCCTTTCTCAGTCTATTCTGAAAGCAAGTAATTCATTCTAAAATTCTCAGGAACACCAATTTGGTAAATTATGTATTGCACACTCTGGTTTTATTATTGGATTGATTACTTTTAAATAGAGTAAAATAATAAAGCTTCATCTGTTTGTTCTTTTATGGGGACCCAAAGATGGCCTGAATCTCTCAAAGGCAGAAGAGGGAGACTAGCTTAAAATCATCATCTGAACATTACTTTACATACCTTTGGTTTACTTACTCTAGAACTACCTTCCTTGGGGCAGTCAGAGAACTGTCAGCTTTATGAGTTCAGTGGATATGCCATGGAGGAGAAGGGAGCATAGTGAGTGTGGCTGGTGAGTCCTGGAGATGTCATTTTGGGGTTTATATCTAGTTGTTACCCTTCTTCTCTGGCACTGATGCCATGTGATCCTTCTGGGCCACCATGAACTAAGCAGATTTGCTCTGTGATACTCTTTTGCTTTTTTTTTTTTTCCCCTTCCTTGGAGCCAGCTGACCATGGACAGTATGTTTGCCCCTGAAAACATTAATCAAATTAAACTCTCTTGGTTTAAGTTACACTAAGTATTGTGTCTATTGAGAGGAAAGCTAACCAATACAGAAAACTGTCACCTGACCAGTGTGGTGTAAATGTCATTGGAACTAGTTTGGAAGAGGAGCTTGGAATGGCTTGGAGATGTAGGCTACAGAAGCTCGAGGATGCTAGAAGCACAGCGTGAGTGATTCAGGTTAGAGTTCAGAAGAGATGAATGCTGATAGGAATATGGATATTAAAGGCCAGGCTCAGGAGGTTTTAGTTGGGCACAAGAACTTCACTGCCAGTTGAACTATCAATTATGTGTCATACTCTGGCAGATAATTTTTTTTTTTTTTACATTTTACTCTTGTCTGTAGGCTTTTCTGGAGAATGAGGTTAAGGGCAGTGGACGATCTAATCCATATAGACTAAATTAGAAGCTGTACAATATTTAGCCCATGGCATAAGTACTTCTGTCTGCTTTTAGTTAAATTTATAATGAAAATTGTGGCAAAAGATAGAGCAGAAACATTTGAAAAATGTAAATTTTGGCCAAGAAAGAAATTCTTGTAAAAGGAAGGCTAAGAGAGATGTGACTGGTGAAGAGATGAGCACATTACAAAGAAATCACATACTTTATAGAGGTATAAGAAGAAATACACCTTGAGGGTATTTCAGAAATCAGCAAGACCCTACCCATTGTAGGTTGTAGGGTGCAAAATGTAAATCACTTGAGGAGAAAAACTCTGGGATCACTGTCTCCTAAGAAATCAGCTCCTCAGAATTTATTGCACTGTGCTCAGCCGTGTAGGCAATCAAAGGTTGCTGTGGCCATGGATCAAAAGGACCAGCCTATGCCTCTCAGAGACAGCGGACTTTGGTGTCATCCTGGAGGTGTTAGTTCTACTGGCATACAGAATGCGTAGCTGTGGGGTGAGGAAGGATTTTCCTCATGCCAAAGGAAATCCTAGGACACCAGGCAACCAGTCCAAAAGGGCAGAACACGAAGCTGTAAGAATGAAGGTGAACGTGTGTTGCAGAACCCACATGTTGGAAGCGTCAGCAATGTGAAAGTTCAGCTGAGGAAATCTCCAGGCTGTGAGAAGTGCCAGCTGAAGGGAGAAGCTGTGTGGGCTGCAACTTGCAAAAACATCAATTTGAGGCCAGTCAAGTCCTTTGGAGTTCACACTTTACCAGCTCATGCAGCAGATGCCAAGTACAGAGATAATATTTTCTCTGCTGGGTCTTAGTCTTGCTTTGGTCCAATTCATTTCTATTCATCTAGCCTTTTCTTTTGCTTACTATGGGTAATCGTACACTGAGATTAACTCGCTAATTTTTTTACAGAGATTCACCACTGAGAGGTTGCCTTGAGTCTCATTTTTTTTTTTTTTAGGTTTTTTGAGACAGGGTCTCGCTTTCTGTGGTTCAGGCTGGCCCTGAGCTCAGCCTCCAACTCACATCACAATCCTCCTGCCTCTGGCTCCCGAGTGCTGGGATTACAGGCGTGAGCCACCACGCCCAGCACTGTGGTATGTGGTACTGGTTGCTGCTGGGTGTGGGTCTCCACACCCAGTATTGTTATGTGGTTACCGGGGAATCGAACCCGGGCCCTTGCGCTTGGAAGACAGGCGCCGGAACCACTGAGCTAACTCCCCGGCCCTTGAGTCTCATTTTTTGACTTGGATTTTAAGAAGTGTTTGAACAGCTGAGATTTTGAAGAAGGGCTTTTTGAACTTCTGCTTGTATCTAGGATAGTTATATTAAGTAGAATTATGAACATGTTGCTGTCTTTATTTGGAGATTAAGTAAAGAGATGTGTCTGTGTATGAAGCTGATGAAGGCTGTGATATGGTGCTTAGGATGGCTTGGCAAATTGATTGGCTTTGGAAATCAAAACCAGGGTGCTGAAGAAATATAATTCTGGCCATAGGTCATGGGTTGTAGCTTTGGGGTCGCTATCTGGTGCTTTTGTCCTTTGTCTCCACCATTGTTCTGCTCAGCTTCCAAGTCACTGTAAAGCAAGCAGCTTTACCTTCTATACCTTCTTTCTTTGCTATTTCTGCCTTTGGACTCAGCTTACCAGAGTCTTAATCCCCTTCACCTGGGGACAGTTTAATATGGGGTATTGTCTTCAGCACTCAGAAAGCTGACATATTCACTAATGAACAATGGCTGGACCCCTCCATGACCCTTAGATTGTCTCCTATAGCCTGGCCTTTTTCTTACTCTATCCTACTTACCAGAGAAATACTTATTTCTGCTTGTAATCACTTCTACTTCTCTGAATCCATCTTGTGTGCAGGATGAAAAAAAAATTCTCATTGCTATTTATAGCTATATATTCTAATCTGATAAGAAATCC
>PVIR01031230.1:0-19617 GCA_004026965.1 Petromus typicus | reverse complement strand
CTCCTGCAGACCCTTGTATCTGTGTCAAAGAGACTGTCCTAGTTTGTGCACACTTGCAGCCAGAATGAGAACACACACAAATTCATCTTTATGGATATTTAGATTTCTAGTGTATGCCATTCCTCCATTTTCCCTACATGCACATGGTATGATTACCAAAACCAAAGTCGTATACCAGCAAACTGCCTTACTGACTTACCACACATATTAATTCTAAAGATTTAGATAGAGTAGTCATTTCTTCCTGGGTTATTTTCCAGCCTAAACAGAATTGTAGCCCAGCTCTAATTATCCTTTTTTTCTGCTTACTCCCTGCCCCCATATTCTTCTCTTGTCTTTTATTCTTTCTCATCATCGTTTTTACTCATGTGCTGATGTTCTTGGGGTGACATGGGAAGTACAAACCCTGAAGACTCTCTTATAGCAACTTCTCTATTTTCTTGCTAATATGAGCACATTTTAATAGCTACTGTAAAATACAGCTACAAGGAAGAGATTTTGCAAATGCAAGTGCAGACGTGCAGTTGGTAAGGAACACAGAAAGACTGTCCGATTTAGCAATTACAACGAAACAACTGAAATCTGGAATTTTTCCATTCACCCTCTACAGACTAAACATTTTTTATAAACTAAAATTCTGTGTGATTATAACCGCATTGAAAGTTGTATCATCTGGAATAAAAAGGGCATTAAAAGTCGAGCTGTGATCAGAAAAGTTTCCTTCCAGACTTGAAATAGCTCTCATCCACTTCACAATTTTCAGTCGGGTGAGCCCTAGAAATCAGGACTGCTTCTTTCACATAAGAAGAAAAAAAAAAACAACCGCACCATTATCAGTGCGGAAGTGTGGACTTCCAGGAAGCAGTTGGATTCTATTCTACCTAACGCAGCGTCAGCGCGCTGCCAGCCTCGTCCTGAGCTCGGGATTTTATTGCTGGCGGTGAGGTACGAAGCAAAAAGCACAGAGCTTGATTTTCAAGTAAATGGTGAAGCTTTTGCTGCTGACTATGTTATTAACAAAAAGAACTCGGCCACGGAGTTAGGATGATAGGAAGGTCACTGATGAGGGAGAGAAACGAACACTAAGATGCTTCAGGTCTTTAGAGCCACGTTTTGAAAGATGTAGGGCTTTAAATTTAAAAAGCAAAGGCAAGTTACACAGGAGCTTTTAAAGGAAGTTATCTTTAAACGCTTTTGAATAAATGTAGGAGTTTCCTTCAAGATGCTTCCAGTGGAAGATGTCTGATGTGTTTAAGCAAGAAATACATGAGAAGGTTTACATTAGAAAGAAGTATTATATATTTCCATAGTCATATTTTTCTACAAAACACAGGCTCCAACCATATAATTTTTCAATAATAAATCACATGCGAAGAAGTGATAGGAAAAGAGAAAACCTGTGCCTGTCCTTGAAACAATTTTTTATTCAGATAAATCTGTAAATAATTGAGTTTGTGTATAGCAAATTATGCAATAAGCTGAATGGTGAGTTCCTAGAGTAACAGGAAAACCAGACTGGGTGAATGTATTCATTGTATGGTTTTCACAGCATGTCCTGAGAATAGTTTAAATTATGTTGAAATGTTGTCCATACTTACATATATTTTGTACTTCTATTTTTACATGTTCATTTGTCTCTTTTACCCAGTTCTATAATTCAAAAAACAAACAAACAAACAAACAAAAAACCCCAAAAATGGTCTATATATCTACTAATTATACGTCCTTGTTCTCTTCCACTTTACTTTTTTCTCTGTGGGAAATGCTAGACAATGAGTCCATGCCAGCAAGCCTAAAAAAGACAAGAGAGGCAAATGCACTCCCCTTAGATTATCTTTCACTAAATTATCCTGTAGTTTATGTGATACATCTATTTTAGGCAGGGTTCCTCTCCCTTTGGGAATCAGGTTCAGGGTACACTACAATCCTGCTACGTTGGCCAGAGGGCAAATGACATACAGTCAAATAATTTTCTAACTCAGTGATTCCACTCGGAAATATCTTGCTCCACTTAATTTAGGGGTTTTTAGGCAAAACAAGTCATGTGGCCAGATCTGAGGTCTACAAATCTGAGATCTGAGGGATCCATTCTATAATTAGATTTGTGTGTGTGTGTGTGTGTGTGTGTGTGTTTTCTTTTTTAAGTTTTTTGAGACATGGTTTTGCTCTGCAGTTCAGGCTGGCTGTGAACTCTCCTTGAACTCAGCCATTCTCCTGCCTCTGCCTCCCGAGTGCTGGAATTACAGGTGTGAACCACCATGCCTAGTACTGTGGTGTGTGGTACTGATGGCTGGTGAGTATGAGTCTCCATACCTGGCATTGTTGTACATTGTTGTATGTGGTTACTGAGGATCAAACCCCAGACCTTGCACTTGCAAGACAGGCACCAGAACCACTGAGCTAAATCCCTGGCTCCTAGGGTTTTTAATTTTTTTAAAATTCATTTTCCTTCATCTTCTAGTCTAAGTTCTCCCTATTTCTTTTAGATCAATTCATCATCCACGGTCTTAGTGATAGATGTCTGGAATCCACCTACATTTCATCATCTGTATTGTACCTACATCAGCTTCATTCTGTCAGACTGTTGCACTAGATTGAAGTCTTCCCAGCTCCACACATATACCGCCCTCCTGCCCATTCTCCACAATATACGTGGAGTGACAATTAAAATCAGTACAATACCCTCTCATAAGCTTTTTCATGAGGTTTTTCTTTAAAATTAGAGCAAAATCAAAGTGCCTAAATTTGACCTACATGTTTCTGATCTAATCTGTCTTTTTTCTCTTATCAACTACTGACAAGGCACAATAGCTGTCTTTGACCTACTCAAAGATTATTACTATCTCTTAGAAGATTTAAATCTTTCTTAGAGTCTCTCTCATATACCCAGTGCACTCTTCCTAGAATTCTCTTTAAGAACCTTCCAGTATCTAAAGTCTATAGTTTTTTTTTTTTTTAATCAAGCACAACAATTATATCCTTGTCCTAGAAGTGAGACGTTTGCAGGACCAATGTGCACTCATTCCTAGGGCCCTTCTGCATTCTGGATATTTGGACTCAAATATCCCATATGAGCAGCGCTGAGCTCACTCCCAGAAACTTCACTGAAGCTGTGGGTGAAACTGGAGCTGGAGAAGAGGAAACAGCAATTGGAGGAAATAAATTTCCAACTTTGCTCTTACCCTGCACCCTGTAGAGAGGAAAGGCGGATCTTCGAGTTATGAGCCTTTTGAAACCACAGTTTTTATGACCTCAGCGAGCTATTTCTGTTCTGACCCTCAGAGAGGAAAAAACAATCATGAGATGATTACAAATTCAGCTCTTCGACCTTACAGAATCTTTATTCTGACCACAGACATCTCTAAGCTTTCATTACCTCTTTAACTCATGTGATAGTTTAAGTAGTATATTAAAATATACAGATGGTTAGATTATTTTTGGTCATTTTTGATCCACGGTTTTATGGTATTGCAGTCATTGTATGTACTCACATAATACATTTTTACTAGAAGTCATTGAGGTTTACATCTAGATATGATATGTAAATTATTCATGTAAATATTTCTTGGATGCTGAAAAAAGTTGAATAACCATTAGTGGAAATGATGTGGAATTATTATTTAGAGACATTATCTGTTTTATTTTATTTTTGAGGTATGGTCTTTTTATGCATTTAAGCTGGCCTTTAACTCACAGATCTTCCTCTCAGCCTCCCAAGTGCTGGGATCATAGGCATGTGCCACCAGGCCTGGCTATTTAGATATTTTCTGTTACATTATTAACAATATGAATGACTCAGGCACATTTTCATGGTCTTGAAACTACCCATATGCTAATGAGGTGAAAAGCAACAGACATTTAACTAGATGCCATGACAGGTGCCATGGAACACACATGAAAAGTATCTGACTCACGGGTGAAGAATCACTGTCTTTGTATCCTTAATAAGTGACCAGCAACTAAGATGTAGCTAATACAAGACATAAAGAGATCACTACTAGAGTGGGAAATGGCACCCAGGACACATTGGAGGCCTGAGAAGACATGGTTTTTTTGCGGAACTAAAAAAAAAAAAAATAAATAACTAAGAGTAGAAGTAGTGGTAGAACTGTGTGGTAAAAGTTCATCTTAGAGGAGATATTTACATTATGTCTCCTGAGACACTTTAATGAGTGTAAAATAGATCCTTGAGGTGACTGAGCTTTGGTTACAGGAAAATAATAACAGGTTCTAACTTAGGTTACAAGTCGGACAGTAGCTTAGCTGTGGCAAGACTAGGGAAAACAAAAACTTTAGGATGCTGTTAGAGCAACCAGGAGAAAGGCAAAGGTGGACTGAGTGACATTATCAGCAATGAGGATGAAATAAAACGGCCAAAATTAAATGGTGACATAGACAGAAGGGCACTGAAATTCTTCACCTTGGCTACTTTTTACATTGCTGAGACAAAATACATTGCATCCAAAGTAAAAGGAGAAAAACGTTTGCTGTGGCTCCCAGTTTGTAGAGGTTTCTGTATGTTAGGCTGGTTCCAAGGTAGGGTGGCAGGGCATAAGGCCATACAGAGGAGAAGCAGTTCAGGGTGGTCTGAAGGCAGCAAATCAGCAAAGTACGGAAGAAGCAAGAGCAGCCCTCTTTCTGTCCCTTATATCTGACCCAGGCTACTCACCCTGAGGGCAAGTAGCACTCACACCTGGATGGGTCTTCCTGTTATCCACACTCAGAAATACGTCAGACCATTCAGTGTACTGCTTTAGTAATCACACACCTTTAATCCTAGAATGACACACTCCAGAACCAGCCACCTGTGATGAAGCCCCACCCACAATCCCGTGAGGCTTTGGGAGGACAAGAAGACACAAGTATAACACTCTCTTTTCTAGAATATATGAGTGAGACACTTTCCTCTACAAACCATGAAGATAGGGAAACATTGAAACAGCTTGTCTTTTTTTATGCAGTTCTCTTAAATAATTCTACCTTTTCATAATTTATAATTTTTCTGTCTTGATATCAGATATTACTAACTGCGATAGGCATTTATCAGCTCTCTACGTGTCTTCTTCTTTCCAAAATCTGTCATTCTACCTTTAGAATTCGATATTCTTCTATTCTTCTCGTAGAAGACTTATTCACCAACATGCACTTGAGTTGCTTATCAAGCAATATACTTTTAGCATTAGATTCTAGCGCTAAAAATGGAAGGCAGACTGTTTTCCTTCTGCTGAGCGTCTCATGTTCTTCAGTCGATTTTTCTATCAGAATCATTCTCATTTACATGTAGCAGCGCAACTGTGCTTGGAAAGTTGAGGTTGTTAGAAAGCAGCACTTTGTAATTTGTATTATAAATTATTTATATGTGTAAATTTATTTTTCCAGTTATATTAGGAAGACCTTTTTTATTTTAACAAATGGATTTATAGTTGGAAAATGTGTGCAATAATAGGGTAATATATGTTTGTTGAGCAAAATACACATTAATTAAGAAATAGGGGAAGCACGTGTATTAGATTCACTCTTCACTGCTTGATGCGTTTTGATATGAATTCCAAGAATAAACAATTACATAGTTTAATACAGTTGGATTTTCTTATGCTTTTTAAACCTAGCTTAGGTCCACAATGTCTTTCCACACACAAAAGGAATTATATGAGGAAACTGATGTGTTAGCAAGTTATATGAGGTGTCTAATTGATTTTACAGTTTGTACTGATTTAAATTATGATTATAGTACAGTCTTCCTAATATTTATCACAATCATACAAATTTTTATTCCATCATTAGCAAATGTTGTCATTCAATTACTATAAATACTATAAAATTATTATCACTATGTCCATTATGTTTTAATTGAACATATGGAAAGTAGCAATATATTCACATCCTCAAGTTTATCTATTCCTCTATTTGGCTGTTTGTAACTTAAACTTGTATATTTATTATTTATGGTGCTATCCTTTTCCACAAACATTCATCCTGAATCTTATTTTGCTGCTAAGACCCTGGTTTAAGTCTTGGATTCAACCTCTAGCTCTGAGAGAGAGGGTGGGAGGGGGGATCTTCTCAACAGTACCATAGTTCTGCTGTAATAACTTTCTCTGACATAGGAGCTCTAAAGAAGGTCTTGTAGTTTAACAAATCATTTTCCAGACTTATAATGTTGAGCAGTTTGAACCCTGCTTTTTTACAGACCTGCCCCACCCCATTCCCGAGGGGCCGTGGCCACTGAGTTTTCTGCCCAGGTTTCTTTCTGGCTGGAGTTGGCTTGGAGATCACTGGTGCTGTCCCAATGACCCTGCTTGACATTTCCCAGTTGTCACTTGACCATTGGGCATTTAAATAAGCCACCAGTGAACTCCAAGGAACGAATTAAAAATCTTTGGAAAAAGATCTTCATTGAGGCCCATTGAGGTCCTCCAATGAGGTCCACTGAGGTCTGCATTGAGAACTCTGAGTTGGGAGGACAGTGATTAAAAGTATCTGAAGGTCAGATGCATCAGAGCTTATGGTCAGCCATTGTAGCAATGCTACTTGCAGAGAGTGGAATTGTGGAGGGCTGGTAAGTTTAGGTACACACTTGTCCTGAGTTGTGCCTAATTCTTACTACACTAAAATTTCTGGATGACTTACAAAAGGTGAAGTTTGACTCCGATAGGTAGATAGACAGACAGACAGACAGACAGATAGATGATAGATAGATAGATATGTAGCTAGATGATATCCAACAAGTACAAGCTTTATTTTATTTTAGCCTAATTATTGATATCTGAAAAATGTGTCAATGTTTGTGGAATTTTCCAGAAGATTTTTCTTTCAAAGGGCATATGGCACCATTAAACTTGAACTTGCAGATAAACTTGAACTATTCAGCTCGAACTTGCAGGTGAGTAATTGATGGTGCAGAGAAGTTAATTGATTCAAGGTCACCTAGTTAGCCAATTTTCATTCAAAAAACAAAGCTATTATTCTAATTATCCAGGGTTAAGCCTTAATAATTCCCAAAGTAACTCCACTGTAATCTTTTTCAAATTTGTTTTATACTTTAATAAAATAAGCACATATCTAGTTTCCAAATAATTTTAGAAACTATTAAATTTTAAGTGTATATTATTCTATTTTTGACACATTGAAATTTTATGTATGCAACACAAAACTATATTTATTATACATGGAGAAATTGAGTTATGGAGAAAATTGCTAAGAATATTTTACTTTATCATAAGTCTTCAACATTGTGATCAGAAATTTAATCTGAAAATTATGTGCTTGTAAAAACACAGATATGCAAATAGGTAGTTAAGAATAGATTTTTAAGTTTCATATGACTCAGGATGTAAGTGAACCATGAAAGGTGGAGTTCTGAAATGTGTGAACCTGCGCAGCAAATTCAAACACACCCTGGGCAACTAGTAGGATTTTATGTGCTTTGTTTGTTGAATTTGTTTGGTCTTTTGTTTCTGGCTTTCTACTGTGTGTTTTGAATAGTGAGTGACATGACAGTGTAATACTGAACTCAATAGGCTGAATCCTCAATAAACTAAACGTGTCAGAACTTTTGAAAATTTCATGTTTGTCTTGATGGCTTTCTTCCCTTGGGTTATTACTGTCTAACAATGTTCCAATCTCTCTTGGCCACTAGTTAGGAAAGCTTTGAGGGTAAGGACTGTGTCTTAATCTTTCCATTTCCAGGTTACAGCCCAGTGATGCCTCAAAATAAACACTCAGAGAACTGCAAGATGATCAAGTAACTTGGGAAGAAAAATCCTGTGGAAAGAGGAATGTTAATAAAACTTTAAGAAAAATATCTTAATTTCAAGTCTCTTAAGAATCTTTACTCCTTGCATGGGTTCTTCTTAACTATCATGGCAGTGGGAGAGGGAAGGAAATATATTTCTTTTTAGTAAATTAAGAGAATCAAAGACTAAAATTATCTTTTCATGTTCTGAAAAGTTTTAAATAGTTTTAAGAATACTAGATAATGAAGTTTATCTTGATTTGTTAGAATATATTAAATTTTAAGGATGGTTTTAAATTTTTATTGTTGTTGTTTTTGGTACAAGGGTCAAACTCAGGACACTGTACTTGTAAGTCAAGTTCCAGAACCACTGAGCTAAATAGCTAGAAGAATGATTTTTACATATACTAGTTTCTTTTCTTTACAAATGTCTATTATTCTGAATAAAAGTGACTGCTTTCTCATTTATTATTAATCAAGCAGGTAATTATTTTGTTTTCAATTAGTGTAACAAAATATTCCCGCTTCAGACATCTCTTTTATTTAAAATATATTATTTATTTTAAAATATATTTAAAATTCAATATATTATAAAATATTATATATATAATATATATATGTATGTATTTTTCTTTTTGAGACAGGGTCTCACTTTTGTAGTTCAGGCTGGCCCTGAGCTCAGCCTTGAGCTCACAGCAATCCTCCTGCCTCTTGCCTCCAGAGTGCTGGAATTACAGGTGTAAGCCCCCACACCCAGCATTATGGTATGTGGTTCTGATTGCTAGTGGGCATGAATCTCCATGTGAGTCTCCATGCCTGGAATTGTTGTATATGATTACTGGTGATCAAACCTGGGCCCAGGCACTTACAAGGCAGGCACTAGAACCACTGAGCTAAATCCCCGGCCCTCTGAACATATTTTTAAAAAGAGATCATTTTATGGATACTGATTATCCTCAGACTAAGCTGTTTATCTCTCTTGATGTAAACTGAACTTTGTCTTATTGATTTCTTGAGAATCAAAGCCATTTTTATATTTCAAGTCTAGTAAAAAATAAATATAATAAGTTATATGATTTTCTTCAAGTCCTTGTGAATCTCACTTCTAAATACTAATTTATTTTGGCTTCATAATAGAAATATAAAGGCTTCATATACAGATGTATAGATTGGTTCCAGTATTTCTATACACTCTTTTAGTCTTTCTCTGTCTGTCTGTGGTCTCTGTCTTTGTCTCTCTCTCTCTCTCTCTCTCTCTCTCTCTATCTCTCTCTGTCTGTCTGTCTCTTTCTGTCATTCTCTCTCTCACTCTTTGGCAGGACTGGTGATTGAACCCATGACCTTTCCACTAAACTCCACTTCCAAGCCCTTCCCTTTTTTCTTTTCTTTTCTTTTATTTAAAAAAAATTTTTTATTGAAATCTTTATTGGTACATTACATATACACATCATGATTGCACTCCACAATGGGGATTTGTACCAATATAAGACACAACTTAATTCTCATTTTTTCCCATAGCCCTACCCACTCTACCACCCCCTATATATATAAAATTTGTTTCCTTTCTTTTTTGTTATAATCTCAATATTTTTCCCCCTTCACCTTATTTCACTTTGAGTATTTTATGTTAAATCTCAAAATTGCCCAGGCTGGACTCAAATTTGGGATCTTCCTGCCTGAAGTTTCCAGAGTGCTAGGATTAGAGGCCTGGTATACAACATATGATGTAATTTGGTAGCCTTAGGAAGGCTAAATTCTATTTTCCTTAAGATTCAGAATATTCTGTAGTATCATATTTTTATATATCTCTTTCTTATGCCTTTCAAGACACTTGCATGAAAAATGAAACTATTGGATGATTTCCAAACAACTCTTGTTTTTGTTTTTTAGTTTTTTTGAGACAGTGTCTCATTTTGTAGTTCAGGCTGATTTCGAATTCACAGCAATCCTCCTGCCTCTGCCTCTTGAGTGCTGATATTATAGGCCTGAGCCACCACGCCCAGCTCCAAACAGATTTTAAAATGGAGTTCAGCTGAGGCTTATTTCTGAGACCAAGGATAGCAAGAGTAGGGTTACTGTGGAACGTTGGAGTAGATGCCTTGATTCTCACCGTTTTCTTACAGAAAGAACACTTTAGAAACACTGAAAGACACGATCGAAGGCAAAGCAAGGAGTTTTCCAATTTTCCTGCTGCGCTGCTCTTAGCACTTGTGTGTTTCTGCCTGAGAAAGAAGGTTAAATAGAAGCAACTGCACGCAAGGGACTTCAGACATATGTGGGGCACTAACAAGGTTGCTTCAAATTTTCTCCGTTGCATTTTGAATCATTTCACTATTTCTTCTTCTTCTGTTCTGTTCTCTGTGCGCATTCTCGGCCCTTTGTCACCGGAGGCCAGTCCTCTAGCTGGCTGTGCTAGGTTCCCTCACCTCACACTAGTGGCCTTGGTCCCAGTGCTTTGTCCGTCTCCCTTTTCTTCCTCCTCGGACCCCTCGGCTCCCCTGCGGCTCTGCTCGGCTCTGACAGCAGAAGAGTTGCCACTTCTGCTGAGTGTGCTTTGGGCTCTAGAGGAAAATTCAAGGGGATCCAAGTACAGGCGGAGCTTTGCCTCCGACTGAGATGACGGTGTCCACGGTCTTCACAGCTGCTGCTCTTGTTCCTGCAAACAGATCCGCATAAAAACAGTAAGAAAATCTTGAATGTTCAAATACTTTTCTTCATTCTATTTTTTCTTCCCTATTAATTAAAAAAAATTACTATGAAGTTAGGGTTGATCTCTGACAATGTCCTGAAGTTGGAATTATTTTATTGTTAGTATGTGTTTCTTTCCGCTAGGTCTGATTTCTATGTGGCCATGCAAATGTGATCTCAAACAACATTGCTATTTGATCAAGGTAATTATATATCCTTTTTATATAGTATCTTGATTTTCTTTCTGCTGATAATAGTAATGTAACTTTAAAATAATCTATAATAAAATTATTATACATGGTGAGAGGAATATTCCATTGGAATATGCAGATTCCATATATATGGAATATATCTATATCTATATAGGATATATACAAATATGGATAACTGAAATAGTATAGTATTAAGAATAATAAAATATATAAACTAAAAGACATCATTTATAATTTTTATGAGCATCTCTAGGGTTTATATTAACAACAAGGCCAAACAAAACAAAACAGTTTGTGCAATTGACTGTGGTGTCTCTTTGCAAGTGATTGTGGATTTACAGGATTTCCTCCCAACTCAGGAGGAATATCTATGAGAAGCAGTAAATCATAGTCTCACGTAGGCAATATTGAGCTCCTGTTGTACTCATGTTATGTTTAGGTGTTATGTTATGACAAAGGAAAATTCAGATAGATGATTCCGTTATATCCCAATAGGTCTCCAAGCCAAATAGCACAATTTGATGGGAAGGCCCAGGCTCACTTTAGCACTGAATTTGTTTTATATAACCTGCTGGGAAATTTCAGTGTACATGTGGATGATCGGGATGCAAAAGATGTCAGCAGGAATATGCTGTCCAACTGATTTTCAGAAATCCTATAAGATTTGCTTAATACAGTAACTCTTCTTTGCTTTTATTAATGAAAGATGTGAAGAATTATGTTTGGGAGATTAAGATATGAGGAAGCACTCATATCTTGCATTTGCTATCAAAACTGTGAAATGCACCTTCGACTGTTGGATAAAATGTGACACTAGACTTTTTTCTCCATTGCTTGCACTCTGGCTGTTAATTGGGTTACAAAATGGAAGAAAATATTTTGCAGAAGGTAAATTTAATATATTGATTATACAGTTATTTAAAAATTGCTATTGATGAAACTCTACAAGGTTTTGAAAAGCAAAGTCATATTTTTAAGTAAGTGCCCCTCAACTGGAGCCTAACCAGCAAACCAAACGACTGCTATTGCATCATGTCAAGAGCGAAAGGCTGAAGTCCATCCTGTTTTGCTGTCAACATTGGTGCCAAATAATATGAAATGAGTTGTAAGCTTAAAATAGTCCAGAAAGAGTCTGGAATATGGATGCTCTGGAGAGGGCTTGTGAGCTCCTGTTCCACTAAGACATGAATCAACATATAGAAAATAAGAAGCCAGCATAGAAATTCATCATCATTTCAAAATTGTAATCACAGAAAAGGAAAAGCAGGTTCACAGTATCAGGAGCAGCAGAGGTAGCAGGTAAAGGACAGAAGCAAGTCAGATGTCCCCAGTACGGACTGTTGTACTACTCCTTCAGAGCAGTGTTATCTAGAATAACAGCTCATCTGGTAGGAAAAGATCCCAGAAAGTACAAGTTCAAAAGGGTTAAATTCCTTCTAATTCATATAGTTAAATAAATCAGTAAAAAATACATCACTAAGCATTTCTGTAGCAGAGACTATCAAACCAGACAAGAAAAATGGGTGGGCCAATCAGGTAAATATGATGCTCCAGCTGTTACAACAGCCCTGGGCCCCAGGAGCACTTTGGAAACACGCCAAGGCACTGTCACCAGGAGTTCAGTTCAGTGGTGCAGATGTATTTCCTAGAAAATGTGGCTGCACACAATTAAGTTGAAAGGAACAGATTCAGTCCAAGAGTGGTGCACCAATCTGGAACTAATGACCATTTAGGCTCCAACATTGGATCTAATGGCCAGTGGTAGATGGATCACGTGGTGCAGCCCATTGGGCACAGCAGACATGGTGCAGGAATGTGCACATCTACTCCATAAATCCCCAGGCACACAGCACTGGGATCTGATATTTTCATTAGAGGGCAACTATCTGAATTTCCTATCATTGTTCTTTCCTTTACTTTCCTTAATGGATAGCAACAGAGCACTTAATAAGTTAGAGTATAATCACTAGTTAAACATTTTCTCAAAACTTCCAGTATCGAAAAAATCATTGCAATTCTACTTTCATGCTTTAAAAGTATTGAACAATATTCATGCCCACATATGGGGTTTGCTCATCAGTCATGCAGGGGACAACTAGAGCAGCACCCACACACACCAAAGTACTGTATCTGGCTATTGCGATGACAATTTGACAGTGAAATAGAGTACTATGGCTTTCCAGCACCATAATAAACACCTGCAATAAGCAACCTCTAAGGAGGAGAGATTTATCTTGGCCTCTAGTTAGGAGGACTGATGGGCTCTGTTCCCTCAGCCAAGGCAGTGCGTGGCAGTGGGAGCCTGTGGGACAGCAGAGACATTCACTTCATGGCAACAAGCAAAGACATAAGGAAAAGCTTAAAGTCCTCAAATCTCCTGTAAGGCTCAAATGATTGACCTAAATCTTCTTACTGTATTTGTCTCTGAAATGTCCCATAATCTCCTCTGTTGCACCACATGAGAGTCAAGCCTTCATTCATGACCTTCTGTGAACATCAGGACAAAGTGAACCCTGGCCCAGAGAGGAGACAAATGGTGGCTATCTCTTATAATTTGAAGTTACAACACTGGTTAGCTGAGTGCTGGGGAGGTGTGGGAGTCAGGGGTATGGGCAAACTTGATAAACGGGCAAGACTTTCTTGTGTTCTGTTGTGCAGTAGGACAGCTACAGTTCAAGATAATGTACTGCACATTTGAAAGAAAGATAAAGGGAGGACTAGCCAGTGTTTCATTCTAAATAAATGAGAAGTATTTGAAAAGGTAGGTAATATTTAGCATGATTTGAATATTTGAACCCAATGCATTCAGATATCAAACTGTCACATGATATCTGATAAATATGTTTAATGCTTAAGTACTAGCTAAATGAATAAAAAATATAATTTAAATAATCTATTTAAATAGAATTTCATCTACTTTCCTATTGTATTTTATCTAAGAATACTTCACACCACAACAAAATTAAATAATGTAGTGTCTGAGTAGGCAGTGGTATAATATTGAAAATAGAAATGCTGAATCATTATCTCATAATGACTTGAGATGCTTTCATTTGATAGAATTCTTACTCAAACACAAAAAATATGAACATTGAATGTCAGTATTTAAAAGAAAATAATAAAGTTTTGGGCCTAGAAGTCTCCAGTGATCTGTCTGTATTTTTGTGCCAAGTGTTACTAATGATTATTACTTTAAAGTTTCATTTGACATTTCTAAAGTTATTGGAATGAATACTTTCTTATTATATTCAAGGATAAATGTGATAGCTAATCAACTTCAATAGTTGTTGTGTTTCTAAAGTGTTTTATTCAACACTGCCTCATTATGTACGATTTTATTCAGATCTAAATTCTATAAGAAAAAGTTTAAAACATCATGGCTAAATGCAAAACATTTGAAAAACTTTAGAAGCAATAAAAGAAACACATTTCTTCAAGTTCATCTTCTTTCAAAGCAGTAAATTTTTTCTGCAATCATACTGAACATAATTTCTTTCTCAAGTAAAAACTACTGTGTTGTTTCTATAGAGCTGGAATCAGAATTTCAAGATAACAGAATGGAAAAGTTTCACGATATATTTGACTAAAATTTATAGTTCAATAATTTTTCAGAAAGTGTACTTCTTTGGAATTGCATTATGTTCAGGTGTAGTTCTCTATCATTAGAAATTTAAGTACCTAAACAGGATTTGGGAATAAAATCCTTTGATCCTGTCTCTTGCAAGCACAAGTGTTTTCCTTTCCTCTTTCTACCCAGGAACCAGATGTTGTGGTGGGCTGAGGCTAACATATGCCAGCAGAGGTCTGGTTGTGCCCAACATTGCCTAATTCCAGGTTCAATCTCATTCCAGAGCAGCCAAACTAGGAGAATTTACACCAGTAAACACTGTTAGTCAGGGATTTGCGCAGACAGTGAGGCATCCTGCACAGCAAGAAACTTGGCGGGTATCGCCAGTGTCCTGGCAGACCATGAGCCCAACTCCTGTAAATCTTGGCTGTAAAATACGTCAAACAAAACTAACATCGCACTTGTGGATGAGGAAAGAGATACTGTCTTTTCTGTCTTTGAAACTAATTCTACTCAAGAGCTGCACAGTGGATTGATTCTGTTAGGTTTTCTAAAGGAATCCTTCTTTACTTCTTATGGTAAGAAATGAAGTGAAGTAGGTAGAATCCTGAGGAAAAGACAGACAGACAGACAGATTGAATCCTGAGATGCCTTCCATGTGCTTGCCCTTTAGGAATCTTCATCAGTGACAGGTGCTGAAGAGGACTGTGGAAACTTATGCAGGAGCTTCTCCCAGATTGCCCACAAGGTGAGCTGAGCCACTCAGATTAACTCCACAGCTGAGGGGTGTCTATGGATTTGTCCCAAGTATGTTCGGCAGCAATCACAGCCTCCCTATAGACACATTCAGACCAGATGATCAGAGGAGAGAAGAGACAAAAATTAGTAGATTTTAATGAACTATTAACTGACTTTTAATTTTGTAATTTATAGTTAAATTTTTATCTCCTGACTTTCCAGTTTACTAGATTTGTCACTGTAACTATAATTATGATATTTTTTATTTAATGAATAATTATTAGATTTGCTGATGGTGTCTCCACCTCTTAGGCCTATAGATGATAAAAATTTGGAAATTATTTTTTACTTTATTTCATTTTATTTTTAGTGTTTTGAGACAGGGTCTCATTTTTGTAGTTCAGGCGGCCCTGAGCTCAGCCTTGAACTCACAGCAATTCTCTTGCCTCTGCCTCTCAAGTACTGGGATTATAGTTGTGTGCCACCACACCCAGCACTGTGATATAACACTATGTGTTATATGGTTCTGATTTCTGGTGAGCATGAGTCTCCACACCCAGCATTGTGATATGTGGTTACCGGGGATCAAACCTGGGTCCTTTCACTTCAAAGACAGGTGCTGGAACCACTTAGCTAAATCCTGGCCCTGAAACTTATTTTTATAAAGGAGTCACAACATATTTTATTTCAGTGATGCTAGTAAGGTGTGTTGCTAGTAGTTCAGTGACGGTAGTAGCGATGCTGGAAGGGTTGACAACTACTTTAAAGTTCTTGTTTGTGGAACATTATATCATGTGACACTTTTGCTAAACCTGGTTCATTTCACATATCATTCCCATCTATTATGTTGCAGACAATACAATTTCATCATCTTTTGTGATTATTTACAATTTTATCATGCATTCATCAGTTGATAGACTTACTTCATTTTATTGATTCTCTTCTTATTGTCCATCTTTTATTTTGCTCTTTATTTGTCATTTGGAATCTCATAAAAGAGAAAATATGATACTTGAGCATGTGTGGCTAAATTATTTAATTTATTATTGCAGTTTCAAAGTGCATCCATTTTCATGCAAATAACTAAAGTTTTTTTCATGGTGGAATAGTATTCTGTTGTGCATAAATAACCTTTTTTTCCCCCCAATCATCTATCAATGGATGTGTAGACCATTTCCAGGATTAGCTGTTGTGACTGGGCTGTGATACACATGGATATGTGTGTGTTGTTGTAATACGAGGCCTTTAGATGTTTTCAGAAGATATCTGGAGAGGGAAGAGCTGTGAAATGGAACTTATAGTGACTTCAGAACTTGTTTTCCAGCTTTGCTGTAATTCCTTTCTACCTCTCCTGAAGTCTTCCTTTGTGATTAATGGGTAGCCTGATTTCATTTCTTCCTTGTTGTCCATTTTCTGTCATATTTTTGCTTTGTGGTATCATGAGTTTTACAAAAAACTCTTTTTATTAAACAAGCCATTTTGAAGTGATATCAACTTAATGTTCATCACAAATATAGGACATTTTTAAAAAGTGATAAAATGTATTAATAAAAACCTCTACATTTGTACTTAATTCTGCCCCAAATTTTGCATTAATTTTGTCTGATTTTATAACTTTCAATACTCTTGGGGCCAGGAGTTTAGCTCAGTGGTGTTGGCACCTGCCTTGCAAGTGCAAGGGACCGGGTTCAATCCTGGTAACCACATACAACAATACTGGGAGTGGAGACTCATGCCCATCAGTAATCAGTACCACATACCACAGTGGTAGGTGTGGTGGTTCACACCTGTAATCTCAGCACTTGGGAGGCAGAGGCAGGAGGATTACTCTGAGCTCAAGACTGGCCTGGGCTACATACTTAGCTCAGGGCCAACCTGAACTGCAAAAGTGAGACCTTGTCTCAAAAAACAAAACAAACAAACAAATATACATATAGTATGAATCTTAAAATATTGACATAATAGTTATTATTATTTTTATTGTCTTATTTTTTAGTTTTTATACTAAAAGTGTGAATGACTTACTGTGTCCACCATATCAGGGCACTGTGAGTTTATTTGTGTGGCTACTCTTCCTTGTGAGTTTTATACCTTTTCGTTTATTTTCTTTACACATTAGCATCTCTTTCTTTCAGTTGGAAGGATTTCCTTTTATATTTATTATAGAACATGTCTCTTTATGACACATTTTCTCAATTTTTGTGGGGATGAGACTTAACTGTAATTTTAAAGGTTAGAATTTCTGGGTAAAATATTCTTTGTTGAGAAGTTTTTCTTTAGTACTTCAGAAATGTTATCCTATCCCTTTATCTGTAAGATTTCTTCTGAGTAGCTTTCTGTGAGGTCAACTGGGACACCATTTTAGACTGCTTGCCCCCTCCCCCTGTTTCATGGATCCTCTGTTTATCTTTAACATTTGAAAATCAGCTATAATATCTATGAGAAAATGTGATTGAGTTAAATGTGACTGGTACACCTTTGCACTTCTTTTACCTTGGTATTTGCACCCTTCTCTAGATTTTGGGAAATATTCTGTTAGCATTTCTTTGAGTAAACTCTTACTATTTTTGTATTTTCAAATCCTTTTGAGTTTTACTGACCCAAATATTTGTTTGATGCTTCTAAAAATCATCTTAACCTTCCTCCACTTCCCTTTCCTTTCCATCTTTGTCACAGTTAAGTAACGTGTCACTTGCATATTAGGACTTGCTGTGACAAATCAGACTTCATTAACTAAAGGTATCTATCACCCAAATAGGCATAAAGTTTTGGTGCTATGTCTGTGGAAAAGGCCATGACTCATTTTGTATGTCAAAACCACCCTTTACTGTGACAGAAAACATGTACTCCAAATTCTCTAGCAGGTTCTTTCTGCAAACTTATGGATCATAATGAGAACTTGCAGTCAAGGTGGCTCCATTTCCATTCTGCTGGACACATTAGTTGGGTTTACTGTTATAGTCAGGACTCCAAGCTGTGAACACAAAAGAGAGTAACTGTAATAGAATCAGTTCCCACATCAGAGACCATGCTATTCTCTATAGTATCGGTGCCAGCAACTGTAATTGGAAAGAGGAAAATCACGCATCTTTTTGATTTCTCTTCCTGTCCTTCATTTTTCCTAATAAGTGAAGATCTAGACACTTATGATGTTTTCTTAGTCACTAAAATGTTCTACAAGAGTAGGAACAATTTCTAACCCTACTGTTCACTGCTTTGCCACTATGAATCAGCTGGTAGTCTGTTCAGAAACAAGGGTTCTTATACAAATACCAGAATAATGCAAATGGACAATATGGCCAGGAATGAATTTTAAGAGTCCCTAGATTATATATTTTTGTAGGTATCTATTGAAACATCTCCCTTTGTATCCCTGAAAAATGTAAACAGGCTTTTTGACAATTTGACACCTTCAAATTGATTCTGCAAGGGAAGAAAACTTGCTGAAGTGGTGTATCTTTACCTCCAGAAATAGAGATTCAATATGCAAAAAGAAACAGAAACACACCAGAAACGAGAATTTTCTTATTTATATATACATTAAAGTAAAGTAGTAAAAATTGTAAAAAGAGCAATTTGAGAATATAATTACCACTGTAGCAAAATAACACCATCATGTTGTCAGACGGATTACAGCATGGAGGGTCCTCACTCTAGCAAACAGCACCAACCATGGCAACCATGGGTAAAAAACAGCACGAAGGGCTTCAGCTCCTCCTCAGAGTATCCGTTTAGCGCTCGCTCTCTCTCCTCGTGTTCCTTTGTTCTCTTATATAACCTCTCCAGAAAAAACAGCAGCCTGTTACTAGTCACTTCTGGATTCTCTGGAGGGAGGACGAGTCCCTCCTAGAAGTCGGTGTGTGACCATTTTGCATATGTATAGTCAGAGGGAAAGGGGTTGTTTTCCCCCACTGAGTACATATTCAAGGACACCTTAGTACTTCCTAGTGTATCTTGCTAGTCTAACATTTCCTTTTTCAAGTTTGTCTGGGGCTGCAAGCTCTCCAATAAAATAACCTTTACACAAATTTATATAGAGTGATCTTTGTGAAGAAGCATAGAAATTTCTAAGGCACAAAGACTCTGATTGCTTATTCTGTATCAATATTTATGACACATACATATATACTTATAGATTAATATATTTGTAATATGTATGATTATTAGATATTTTCATGCCTCTAGAGACAGTAAGATCATATGACAATAGTCTCCAAGACACTTACCCATAATCTTAAAATAATTCTGTGTTTTCCTGACAAATGTACAGGGCCTCAAGAGTAAGAGATCACAGAAAAACAAACAAGACCAAAGTCGTCATACAGTAAAAGACTTTTTTTTAACTTTCTTTATAGAAGAATTAAAACAAAACAAGACAAAAAATTGTTTCTAGAACAATTTCAGAACAAAGTTGTGAAAGCTGTTGTGCTGGAGAATATGAATCACCCATGAATTACCAGGTGATGTCTGTTCTTTCCTGTGCTCAGCTCCTCGTCTGCTGGTTTTTAACCATTTTCACCATGAAATTTCTAAGTGCTCTTTTCTCTGTGATGTGAGGGAGAGTCTTTCTTACATCCTTTCCACAGTTTATACACATGGTCACAGGGGCATTGATGTCAGTTTGAACAAGTTCCAGACTTCAAAATCTATGAAGCTTGTGAGCTGTATAATACCAG
>PVIR01031229.1:0-19620 GCA_004026965.1 Petromus typicus | reverse complement strand
ACAATCCTCCTGCCTCTGCCTCCCGAGTGCTGGGATTACAGGCGTGAGCCACCACGCCCAGCACTGTGGTATGTGGTACTGGTTGCTGCTGGGTGTGGGTCTCCACACCCAGTATTGTTATGTGGTTACCGGGGAATCGAACCCGGGCCCTTGCGCTTGCAAGACAGGCGCCGGAACCACTGAGCTAACTCCCCGGCCTCCAATCTTTTTTTAAGGTGTGGTTTTTTTTTTTTTTTTTGAGACAATCTTGCTAGACAGTTTAGACTCGCTTCAGACTCCAAGTGATCCTTTTGCGTCAGCCTACCAAGTGCTGAGATTATAGGCATGCGCCATCACACCTAGTTTAGTTTCAATCTGAGGAATCACCATGCTGACTTACATAATGGTTGTATTAGTTTATATTCCCACCAAAATGTAGAAAGTGTCCTTTTTCCCCTAGAATCCCTCCAGCATTTGTTATTACTTGCTTTTTTTTTTTTCCTTTTTTTTTTTTTTTGAGACAAGGTCTCACTTTGTAGTTCAGGCTGGCCCCAAACTCACCATGTAGCCCAGGTAAACCTCAAACTCAGCAATCTTCCTGCCTCTGCCTCCCAAGTGCTGGCATTAAAGGCCTGAGCCACAACACTGCGAATTGTGGAATGTGGTTATCAAATGCTGGGCTTATAGGTATGAGTCACCACACCCCGCACTGTGGTATAAGGTTACAGGAGATCAGCTCAGGACCTTCAGCTTGCCAGGCAGATGCTGGAACCACTGAGCTAATCCCTGGTCCTATTTTTTTTTTTCCTTAAATACATATTTTATTAAGTGAGTTGTTTTGTTTTGTTTTTTGAGGTCCTGGGGATAGAACTTTGGACCTTGTGCTTAGCAAGCAGGGGCGGTGCCATTGAGCTGCACCCCCCCCACACTTGATTTCTTGATAGCCATTCTTTGTGAAGTAAAATGGAATCTTGGTGCTGTTTAATTTGCACATCTCTAGTGGCCAGATGTGTTGAACGCTATTTCATTTATTTATTCTGAAAAGTGCTTGTTCATTTCAGTTGTACATTTTTTGATTTGGTCCTTTATTTTGGTGGGGGGGCTCCTTTATTTAAGCTCTTTGGTCCTCTGAGGAGTAACTAACAAAAAAAAATTCCCATTGTGTAGGTTGTCTCTTCATTCTAGTAGTTGTTTCTCTTGCTCTGTAGAAGCCTTTTAATTTGATATGATTCCATTTGTTGATTATTAATGTTATTTTTTTATGGTTTGTTTTTTTGATATAGGGTCTCACTTTGTATTCAGACTGGCTCTGAGCTCTCTATGTAGCATAGGCTAGCCCTGAATTTGCAGCAATCCTCCTGCCTCTGCATCCTGAGTGCTGGGCTTACAGTTGTGTGCCACCCTACCCTTGCCTGCTTTCCATACTGTTAGTCTTGACATCGGGACCCGAAGTGGGAGCACAGAAGCTCAGGTAAGCAAGGAACTTCCAGCCACTTCTTTAAGCGTTCCTATGAGGCAGGTACTTGGCCTGGAGGCAACCATCAACTAGGAGAAAGCAGAGAGATTAGCAGGTGCCTGGCCAGGTGGTTAGGGCTCCTGGAGGGAGCAAATGGGGCAGGAGCCGGGGGCTGATGTCACCTGGCTGTGGCTGGGGCACCCGGGGAAGGAGATCGAGGTGAGGGTGGGGCTGAGCCGTGTCCCACTCAGCTCACAGCATCCAGGTGCACCATTTCAGTACACTGACACTACGGCAAATACAAACCTGAGAGAGTTCAAATGAGAACAACTTGACTGAAAACTGCTCCTCTGCTTCCAAAGGCTGCTCTGAAGGCTGGTGGAAAATCAGAGGCGCAGGGGCCGGGGAGTTAGCTCAGTGATTCCGGTGCCTGTCTTGCAAGCGCAAGGACCGGGGTTCGATTCCCCGGTAACCACATAACAATACTGGGTGTGGAGACCCACACCCAGCAGCAACCAGTACCACATACCACAGTGCCGGGTGTGGTGGCTCACGCCTGTCATCCCAGCACTCGGGAGGCAGAGGCAGGAGGACTGTGATGTGAGTTTGAGGCTGAGCTCAGGGCCAGCCTGAACCACAAAGCAAGACCCTGTCTCAAAAAACCTAAAAAAAAAAAAAAATCAGAGGCGCAGAAGAACTCTGTTTCCCGTGCTTGCCTGCTCACCCCTGAGCAAGGCCCTCGTGACTGTGGCCACGGTGTGGACAGTGCCCGAAGACCCCAAGAAAGCTCCGTCTTGCGGGGGGGAGAGGGGGTGGCACCACTCTGTGCTTACTGTTCTTGCTGCGTGACCCGCCACTGGCTCCTTATCTGAATGTGGAGAGGCCTTGGGAGGTATGACCCTCCTAGAGTCCATGTTCTCACAGCATCTTAGGGACCCAACCTAGTCCTGAAGACACAAGTCCAGCGCGGTGCGGACCCAGTCCTTTTTATTTTTCATTTTGAGACGAGGTCTCCCTGAATCACTAAACCAACCTGGCTGAGCTCAAACTTGCCATCCTCCTGCTTCAGCCTCCTGGAGCGCTGGGATCACAGGTGTGTGCCGCCACACCTGGCTATCGAGGGACATTTATTATCCCCAGGAATACAAAGGTAATACAGCTTACAGGGCTTCTGGCCTCTGGCTCACTATTTGCAGTGAGAAGTGGACTCAAATGGAAGCTATGATGAAGCGAGGTAGAGGTTCGGCTGCAAGCGGGACACTCAGAAGGGGCTCTGGGGGTAAGCGCACTGACACACAGGGGATGCGAGGTCTGAGGGGAAATCAGGCTCAAGCTGTATTATGGACAGTCTTTCTGTTGAAAAAAGAGAAGTCCAGCTGGGTGTGGAGGGTCACTGAGCAAAAGGCCAGCCTGGGCTACACAGGGAGACCCCACCTCTAATGCGGCCACCCTCGCCTACAGAAGAGGACAAGTCCCAAGGTCCAGCACCGAGGCCCCCTGTGATTCTGAGAAGTCATGTCGGTGAAGCCCCGGCGAGCAAAGCCGATGGTTCCTGTGACCCAGAGGCAGGTAAGGGGAGCAGCATCTCCGAGCCCGGGACCCGGACAAGGGCTGTGAAGATGTGGTTAGCTGGGAGGCCGAGTGTGTAGCCTACAACGGTGACAGAGGTTTGGGGTGCAGAGGTGGAAGGAGGCACATAGGTCAGAAAGCCTGTGGCAGTTGTCACCTGTGGCTTCAGCAGTGTCACCTTCCCGGGGCTTTCGCTGCATCTTCAGGAGAGACAGGAGCAGGCACTGGCCTCCGTCTCCTACACTCAGCCTCTTTGCAAGGTGATGTTGTTTCTCTGTTTTCGGTACTAAGGATTGAATTCAGGCCCTTCTCACTGAGCTGCATCTTTTAGTTTTTATTTTGAGTCAGAGTCTCACTGAGTCTCTAAGTTGCCCAAGCAAGACTCAAACTCAAAATCTTCCTGACTCAGCCTCTTGAGTGGCGGGATGATAGGTGTGCCCAGCCAATACCGCATGGCAAGGAGTCAATGAGCTGGGATCTTTAGGCTCTACCAGAGGCCACCAGCCAACAGACAGCCTAAAATTCAGCCTCTCAGTCACACAGCCACAACAAAATAATCCTGCCACCAATGCCAATGAGGTTGGCAATACATTCTTTCTCATTTGAGCCACCAGATGAATATACAAGCTGGGCATGGGGGCCCATGACTGTGAGCCCAGCACTCAGGAGGCTGAGGCAGGGGGATGGCAACAAATATGAGCCCAGCTTGAGATAGCTCCTGAGATCCTGCCTCAAAACACCAAAAACGAAACAAGAAATTACAAACCAGTTGATACAGTACCTTGACTGTGGCCCTGGAAGACCTTGAGCAGGGCACAAAGCTGCTGCATTCCGCTGGACTCGAGTCGACCCACATGGAGAGAGAGTGTCTCTGCCGCTTGAAGAGGCTGCAGTTGTGGTGAGGCCTTATGCAATCACAGAAAGGGAACACAGCCTTTCAGGAAAGGAGTCAAAAAGGAGCCTTCTTTGTGAAAAACTTAATGGTTTAAAACTTCAAAAGGTCTATTGTTCTCCCCCATCCTGTCCCCTCTTGCACAACCTGATTTTTGCCGGGACTTCAGGGATCATCTTGGTACAGATAAGAAGCCAGATGGATACTTCTCTAGAGTCTCTTGAATATATCCCTTTTAAATTTTTTTTACCTTTTGTTTAAATGGTATTATGTACTATATATACTGCTCTGGACCTTTTTCATTGCTGCTGTCACAAAATATCTCAGCAGGTAATTGTGTGTGTGTGTGTGTGTGTGTGTGTGTGTGTGTGTGTGTGTAGGAGTTGAGACAGGGTCTTGCTCTGTAGTCCAGCCTGGCCTTGAACTTTCTCTTCCTATGTAGCCCAGGCTGGGTTTGAATTCACTAGGATTCTCCTGCCTCAGCCTCCTGCAGGCAGGGATTACATGCTTGCACCACTACACCCAGCTCTTGGATAATTTACAAAGAAATTCATTTTTCACATTTTTGGAGGCTGGGAGTCCAAGGTCAGAGCCAGCATTTTCGTTTTTGTTTTGTTGTGCTACTGGGGATTGAACTCAGGGTTTTCACACTGAACTACATTCTCAGCCCTTTATTTGCTATTTTTAAAATTTTGAGACAGACTCTTGCTAAGTCACTAAGTTCCCCAACTGAACCTAAACAGTAAGGACAAATAAAGAGACACTTTTCCTTTTTTCTGTCATAGTTCATGCTAGGGGCAAGCTTGGAGCTGTCCTCTGCCTCTTTCTCTAGGTAACCTTTTAAGAAGGGTATTCTGTTTTACGTTGGTGACTGGCTGCTGTAGTTCAAAATTATTTTAACCAGGCATGGTGGTGCATGCCTGGAGGCTGAGGCAGGAAGCTTGCTGTGACCCTCTCTCACATAAATAAATAAATTACTATATATATATTGTGCAGTGTAGTTATCCTGAAACAGGATACTCTCATTTATTCATTTTATTGTTGTATTGTATCCACTGAATTAATAAACCAGAATTTATTTTTCTATATTACCTGTTATTCTCCCCCCCAGTACTGCAGATAAAACTCAGAGCCTTCACACTCAATGACATCCTTAGCCTTATTTATTTTTTGATTTTTATTTTTTTCCTTTTGAGACAGAGTCCTGCTCTGGAGTTCAGGCTGGCCCTGAGCTCACTATGTAGCCCAGGTGAGCCTGGAACTCACAGCAACCCTACTGCATCTGCCTCCCGAGTGCTGGGATTACAGGCATGAGCCATCACGCCTGGCACTGTGGTATGTGATACTGCTTGCTGGTGGGCGTGAGTCTCCATGCCAGATACTGTTGTATGTGGTTACCAGGACTGAACCTGGGGCCCTTATGCTTGCAAGGCAGGCACGGAACAGCTGACCTAAATCCTCGGCCCTACCTTTTGATTTTTTGAGACAGGGTCTTGCTATAGAGTTCAGCCTGGCCTTGAATACACTTTGCAGCCCAGCCTGGCCAGCCTCAGAGTCTTGGGAATCCTCCTGCCTTGGGCTCCCGGGTGCTGGGATTCTTTGTGTCCACCACCTCTCCCCACTATTTTTCTGTATTACCATGAATGGACATTTAAGGGTTCCATTTTGCAGGCCAGAAGTCTCACTCGGCCATAAGGCTCATGCTTACTGTGTATAAGGTTTGATCTCCAGCAACAACAAAAACCATAAAAAGAATAGGCTTCCAAGCTAGGCACAGTGATGCACACCTGCAATCAGAAAGCCTCGAGTTCAAGGCCAGCCTGGTAAAGAGAGAGCTTGTCTCAAAAAACCCAAAGCAGGGGAAAGTTTCCAATTTTGCTACATTTGAAACAGCTCTGATTTTCTGACCCCTGGTGCTCAAGGTCGAGGCCTTCTTGAGGACTCATGCTAGGAGGGCAATCCCTGGGTCATCAGACATCAATGAACATTCTGTGTATATATATATATATATATATATATTTTGTTGTTGTTGTTGTTGTTGCTGTTTTGAGAAAAGGTCTCCCTTTGTAGTTCAGGCTGGTCCTGAGCTCAGCCTCCAACTCAGTTTTACAATCCTCTGCCTCTGCCTCCCTAGTGCTGAGATTACAGGCATGAGCCACCACGCCCCAGCATTGTGGTATGTGGTACTGATTGCTGATGGGCATGAGCCACCACACCCAGCATTGTTGTATGTGGTTACCCAAGATCCAACCGGGGACCTTATCCTTGCAAGGCAGGCACCGGAACCACTGAACTAAATCCCCAGCCCTGTATTTCTTTTTTTTTTTAAGACATCATGACATTTGCTGAGCCCTGTACCTCTGTGCCCTGCAGCCAGCAGTATGAGCTCCAGGCTTTGACTTCTTTAACTACAGTGCGGTACATAGAATTTGGACAGCTGATGTTTCACCACACTGTAGTTTTCAATTTTTTTTTTTTTTGAGACAGGATCTTGTTTTGTAGTTCAGGCTGGCCTTGAACCCACTAGGTAGCCCAGGCAAGCCTCCAACTCACAGCAATCCTGCTGCCTCTGCCTCCTGAGTCCTGGCATTACAGGCCTGATCCACCACGTCACATTGTGGTGTGTGGTTACCAGGAATTGAACCTGGGACCTTACACTTGCCAGGCAGATGCTGGAACCACTGAGCTAAATCCCTGGCCCCATATATATATATTTATACAGGGTCTCACTATTAGTTCAGACTGGCCTTGAATTCACTATGTAGCCCACACTTACCTCCCATTCTGTACTTTGCCCTTTAACTTTGCAAATGGATCTCACATACATGATAAGGTGCTCACTCTGAATTATTTTTTTCCTCAGCTGAAAATAATCTTTTTTTTTTTTTTTTTAAAGCAAAACATGTATTGGTACATTTTCTTTTTTTTTTTTTGGTACTGGCAAAGAAACTCAGTACAAATGCTTTCGAGGCAGGCGCAGCACCACGGAGCTAAATCCCCGGCCCTAGATGAATATAATGATAACATTCATCATATGGAATTTCTACCTACACATCACATCCTGTTTCTTTTTTTTTTTTCTGTTTCAATTTCAACTATAAAGAGATGACAAAATCACAAGGATACTACTTTTGCTACTGTCAGATTGCTAAAGCATGAGGAGTTTGATAACTCTGTTGCTATCATGTGGAGAGGAGGCTGGGAATGGTGAATATCTAGGGAGAGAGTCTGGCATCTCTAAAACACTCTTCACTCCCCTACAGAGGCTGAGGCAGGAGAGAATCATCACAAGTTCAAATCCGGCCTGAACTACATGAGACCATACCTCATAAAAACAACAAAAGAGAAAGCAAAACAGATAATTGCATGTACGATATGACTCAACCGTTTCACTTCCTGGAAGTTGTCCGAGGGATGTACTGATGGATATGTCACGTGACATGTTCTAGCTCATTCACAGTGACATTGTAGGGCAGGGGATGTAGCTTTAGTGGCTTTGTGCCTGCTGTGGAAGCACAAGAGCCTGAGATCAATCCCTGGTAGTGGTGGGGATTCAAGACACTTAACACAGTGGCAGGGTAACAGCCAAAGACCCTAGCAACTAAAGATTGGTTAGATATATTATGCTATATATATATATATCTTTTATGATGTGAAAATAAAACTTCACAACAAAATAATAAGTATAAGAACAGTTAATACACTATCTTCAAAGTAGTTGCTGGGATACAGGTCATACAAGATTCTTGGCATACAAGATTCTTTGTTACAAAAAAGGAACATAATTGCTCATAACTGTCCTTTCAATGAACCAAGAGAGATTAGGAGTATAAATTAACTAAATTAACATATATTACAATTCTTCTGAAGTAGCAACATAAGTAATTTAGGTAATTATTTGAACTTCTCCCTACTTCCTATTTATCTTTTACTTTGCTCTTTTGCAAAGGGGATTGAACCCAGAACCCTGTCCATGCTAAGTATGTGCTCCAGTGCCAAGCTAAATCCCCACACATTTTTTTTTTTTTTTTTTGAAACAAGAGTCTCACCAAGCTGCTAAACTGCCCAGGCTGGATTCAAACTTGCTGCTGTCCTCTTGCCTCAGCCTCCCAGAGTGCTGAGATGTGTGGCACTATGCCTGGTTGTAGAGTGGCAAAACACAAATCTGTGCCACACAATTGTGATCCCAGTATTCCTGAGGCTGAGGCAGGAGTTCAAGGCCTGTCTAGGCGACACAGAGAAATCTTTGTCTCAAAAAAACCCTAACAAACAAGTCAAGTGAGAAGCTACCCAGGTGGGGAATACTTTGTAGAATGTGTGACTGCACCCACAGTACATAGGCATATATACTCATACTGACAGGGGTGTCTTTTTCGGTATTTTTGCTACAGGAGATCAAACTTGTGGCCTTGAACTTGTGAGGCAGGCCCTGGAACCACTGAGCCAAATTCCAGCCTGTACAGGGAATATCTTGCAGAATCCTTAAGGAAAAAGGCACAGAGAATGAGTGAGCGGTTGGTGAATTGAAGTAGAGGGGGTTTTTGTTTGCTTTTTACTGTGTGTTCCTTTGCATTTTTGAATTTCCACCATGGTCAAGTATTATCCATGAAATTAAATCATTAATTTTAAAATGTAATGGACTCCTGAGAGACAGAAATAAAAAGATCAAACATTTAAAGCTAGCAACCTCAAATGTCTATAATCTCAACATTATGGGAGGCTGAGGCAGGAGAGTTGCAAGTTCAAACCCACCCTGAGCAGTTTAGCAATGTAGCGAGAACCTGTCTCAAAATTTAAAAAAAAAAAAAGGGCTGCAGATATAGCTCAGCATGAAGGACCTAGGTCTAATCCCCAGGACCAAAGAAGAAACAATAACAACCACCACGAAGGTTTGAGGACAGCCTAGGTCACACCAGAAATCTCAGACCAGAATGGGCGATATGGAGAGTGTCTGGGCCCCAAGGCCTGGGTTACATTCCACAGGTCCAAAGCAGAACAGGGCCAGGACCTGCCTTTGGAGGCAGGCTCCTGTGCTCCTCGGTGACACCTGTGTCAAAGCTGAGTGCTGGGACAGGACACACCAGCGCCGTGGAGGAAGGCGTGGGAGGGCACAGCAGGGAGCAGGCCAGCTGTGGAGGTGGCTCCGGGACGAGAACCCTTCTGTTCAGCCACTTTGCAGAAAAAAAGCCCTGCAAGAAAGGCAGGGAGGACAGAAAGGGGCAAGGCTGGCACTGGGACGATCCTTACGAGGCTCCTGTTCCCGTCGGACCACAGGGGACAGGAGGCTGAGCTGAAAGTATGGGACGGTTTGGGGGATGCACTTGTTCCTTGATGGGCAGTGTGGTACAGGGGACGGGGAGCCTTGGGGAGACAGGAGCCATCAGACAACGAGCTGAGTTGTGCCAGGCTTCCCCTCAGGAGAGAATCCTAAGTGTAACACAAAGAGCAAAGTAAAAGAAACAGGGAAAAGGGGAGATGCGCTGAGTCCTTCTGATGCGTGTCGTCATTATGTACTGCAAAAAGAATTTTTAATTTGTGTGAAAAGGAAAAGGTGGCATTGCATAGGGATTTGCCGTGTGCAGCACTTGTCCAGCCCCCAACAAGACGCTGTCCCCGTCCCCTCACTGATCGCTGATTAGGGAGGGAGATGCCACGAGGTGACAGTCTGCAGATGCAAAGGCTCCAGAGCTTGAGGAGCTGACCAAGGTCGCAGAGCTGGTGGGTGACCGAGACACCGGTTTGTTGAGCCCGTCCCCTACAGGTGATGCCCGTGTTAACCGCAAGCAGCTCAGCAGCAGATGTTCCATACTAGAACAATCATAAGCAAGGAAGAAGATTGGAAAGGGAAGGCCGGTATTTGAGTTTAAGGTTTCTGGAAGACACCTACTTGAGGGGTGGGGATTTACTTCAGTGATACCACCCCCGCCTTGCAAGCACAAGGTCCTGAGTTCAATCTCTGGTACTGAAAAAAAAAAAGGACACCTAAGTGGCTGCAATAGGCATGTACAACTGGCAGTCAGGCCTGTGACCCCAGCACCCCAGGAGCACGAGGCAGGAGAACCGTACATTCAAGCCCATCCTGGGCAACTATCAATGTAAGCAAGAACTTCTCTTAAAACTTTAAATAAAAAAGGCTGCAAGTGCAGCTCAGTGCAAAGGTCGTATGTTCGTGTGTGTGTGTGTGTCTAGACAGAGTTCTCAGCTGAAAACACTGGAGGAACCCGGGCAGTATTTTTATTTTCTTTGTGATCGGATCTTGCTCTGTTGCCCAACCTGGTTTTGAACTCTCGGGCTCGCGACCCTCCTGCCTCAGACGCCCGAGTATACCACTCCTGGCTGCTACTTCCCCGGGACAGTTTTTAAAACTGATACATCTTCACGTTCAGCTCCAGATTGCTTAAGCCATTGCCACTCTGGATTTTCCCTTTCAGCCAATGAGACTTAATCTTTACTCTTAATGTGGCCGTGGCGGGTACTCTCTGAGGTAAGAGGCAGGTTTCTCACTGACGATCCTGGCAAGGCCTGGCTCTCGGTGCAAATCCAGTTCTCTGCCCTCTCCCTCAGGTCTAAATCCCTGCCTTCAAGTTCTGCCCCTTTCCAGGTCTCCCCCGCAGCGCCGCCCATTCACCTGTCTGCTGCTTTACTCCCTGGGCGCGCTGGCCCAGCTCGGAGCCCTTCCGCCCCTCCCTACACAAGAGAGGTGGATGGCTCCGCCCCCAGGGCGGGGAGAGGGGCGGGGCTGGGGCTCCGGGGCTCCAGATTCCGGCGGCTGCCGCAGTTACACCGGCCTCCTCTCTCAGGGACAACAGTGAGAGAAAGGGAAAAATATTCAGAGGAAGAACAGAAGGGATTTTGAAAGGAAAGAGAGCAGGGGACTGAGAAACTGGGGCGAGGTGAAAGATTAAGACTGCAGATCCAGGGCCTGAGATTTAGCTCAGTGGATACAGCGCCTAACTTGCAAGGGCGAGGTCCTGAGTTCAGTCCCAGTAACCACACACAACAGTGCCGGGTGTGGTGCTTGTAATCTCAGCACTAGGGAGGCAGAGGCAGAAGGATTGCTGAATTCCAGGCTAGCCTGGGCTACAAAGTGAGTTCAGGGCCAGCCTGAACTACAAAGCAAGATCCTGTCTCAAAAAAAAGAAAGAAAGAGAAAAAATTGCTAGTACAGTATGGTGGCATAAGCCTGAAATCCTAGCACCCACGGGACTGAAGCAGGAGGATCGCAAATTCAGAGCCAATTTGAAATATATCCTGTTTCGAAAAGGAAAAACACGTAGGCAGTGATCAATACATAGTATACTATGATGAACTGGGAAATATAAATAAGAGAAACAGATACAAGGGGGCAAATACGTGTGACTTCATCTAAATAACTGCCCAGGGCCCTGGGATTTAGCTCAGTGGTTCCCTGCCAGCCTTGGCAAACACAAAGGCCCAGGTTCAATCACCAGGTAACCACATACCACAATGCCAAGCATGGTGGCTCACGCCTGTCATCCCAGCACTTGAGAGGCAGAGGCAGGAGGATCGCTGAGTTCAGAACCAGCTTGAACTACAAAATGAGATCCTGTCTCAAAAAACTTAAATAAATAAATAAATAACACCCAGAATAGGCAGATTAATAAGGACAGAAAGTTGAATAATGGTTACCAAGGGCTGGGAAGGGAGGAAGAGGGAGTCACTGTGTACAGCACAGCGTTTTCATGTGGGATGAAGGAAAGGTTTATTTGTCTGGGTGCTGTTATTATAGGTATGTACCACCTTGCCTGCTTTGAAATTTTTTAAAGTAAATAAAAATTGGGTATGACTGAGTACATTAATCCCAGCACTCAGAGGCTGAGGCAGGAAGACTACAGCGAGTTCAAGATCAGCTAGGTCTAACAAGTTCAAAGCCTGCCTGAACCACAAAGTGAAGCCCTGTCTGGTGTTTTTTTTTTTTCGGTTTTGGTACCCAGGATGCAACTAAGAACCTAGTGTTTGCCAGGCTGGCGAGGTGCCACTGAGCTACATCTCCAGCCTCAGACCCTCTCTCAATACAAGCTTTTTTTTGGGGGGGGACAGGGTTTCACTTTGTAGTTCAGACTGGCCCTGAACTCACTATGTAGCCCCTGATAGCTTTGAACTCTTGGCAATCCTCCTGCCTCTGCCTCCTGAGTGCTGAGATTACAGGTGTGAACTACCACACCCAGCAATAAAAGCCTTTTTGAAAAATAAAACTCACCACACCTGCCTCAGAAGAAAAATGTCCCAGGGCCACAGATTTAGCTCAAGTGATACCTGCTGTGCCTGCCTTAGAAGCACAAGGGCCCCGAGTACAACAAAAAAAGAAAAAAAAAACGGGTTCTGAGTTTGATCCTTGGTGCCACGAAAAAAGAAAGAAAAAGAAAAAAGGGGCCAGGGCTTTAGCTCAGGGGTTCCGGCACCTGCCCGGCAAGCGCAAAATCCTGAGATCAATGCCCAGTACCACAGATAACAATGCCGGGCGTGGTGCTCACACCTATAATCTCAACACTCAAGAGGCAGAGGCCAAAGAGGATTGCCAAGAGTTCAAGGTTATCAGGGGGTACATAGTGAGTTCAGGGCCAGTCTGAACTACAAAGGGAGACACTGTCTAAAAAATAAATAAATATTAAGTAAATAAAATACAGCTGGGGATTGACTGGACTGGGGATGTACCTTAGCAGCACAGCACCTGCCTGACAAGAGTGAGGCCGAGTTTCATTCCTGGTACAGAAGATATTAAATTAAAAAAAAAAAAAAAAACTACTGTGCTGTGACAAAGGCTGCCTGTGGCTGCCTGGCAAGGAGAGAACAGGAAGAGGTTAGAGGGCACCAGCAAGGGACACAAGGAAGCCCTGGAGGGCTCTCAGACATGTCCCTTCTCTTCATCGTGGGCATCAGACATCAAAATTCTTCAGTTTGCACGCTCCAAATAGAGACGGGTTACTGTGCAGCCATTAGATGCTGTTACAGTAATGACACAGGCTAGGGTGCTCCTCGCTGCAGGTTACAGCTCAGGCTGAGCGAAGTGAGGCCCTGGGTTCAATCTCTGGCCCCAAAACCCATCGACTAGCAACTTCGTGTATTTGAAGATCAAGATTTGGGTAAGTGTCATAGTTTGGATGATAAATTACGCCAGCTGATAACCATGTAAATATATATATTGTTTTCTAAATTGTAAAACCCTCCCAATGTCACACATAAGAAACTGCAGACTTCCTGTGTCCATGCTGTATCCATCCATCCATCCTTTCCACAGCTGCCTTTACCCGCTATGCACCAGGGCCAGATGCGGGCATGCCAATGAACGAGGTGGCACAGGAGCAAGACAAGTGACCGTTCTGAAGCTGAGGGCTGACGCACGGGCAGGCCGGCCCCTTGGGGCGCCGCTGGGTACAGGCGTTGCACAGTTACTCCCTTACTGCCACCCACTGGGGAACGTGGAGGACCTTCCCAGGACACCACGTTGGTCTGGGCTGCCCTGCCCACTTCCCACAGAGCTCGCATCGAGATGGGTGGCCTGGGAACAACGTGAGACTCTGGCTGAGCACTTGGGGACATTGCCTGCAGGCCTGTGGTGTCCTGGGGAATCTAATTCCTTCACACATCAGCAGGTTTCCAGACTGCTTCGTGGGCGAATGGCCTGGGCCGAAGAGCTCACTAAGACGACTTCTTCAGCCTCATGCTTCGTTCTATACTTGACACTCTGTACTGTTTTTTCTTTTCTCCCATCACCCCCAGTACTTTGGACTGAAACCATGGCCCTCACGCAAAGCTGCATCCACAGCCCTTTTCATTTTGAGACACATTCTCTTCCTGCCACCAACTCGCCCAGGCAAAGCTCAAATTTGTGATTCTCCTGCCTCAGTCTCCCAGAGTTCTGGGATCACAGGTGTGTGTCATCACACTTCACTGAGCTGCTGAGCTTAATGTAAGGACTTCTACCTTCAGTCCTTTTGAATTAAGGGGGGGGGGGCAGAACCTCCCTAATCCTATCTTTGCCTCTGGACTGACAGACTCTGGGGGAAGTGAGCCTCTCCTCTTTCCAAGAATACTGCTGCCCAGTCACACCTTCCAATGGATTGAACTGTATTGTTTTGTTTTGGTTTGGTTTAGTTTTTCAAAACAGGGCCTCACTGTGTAGTTCAGGCTGGCCTTGAATCCCGATGGTCTTCCTGCCTCGGCCCACCCAGTGCCTGGATCCAGGTATGTACCTCAATTCCCAGCTCAATCGTTTTCTTTTTTTTTGAGACAAGGTCTCGCTTTGTATTCAGGCTGGCTCTGAGCTAACTATGTAGCCTAGGCGAGCTGGAACTCACAGAAATCCTCCTGCCTCTGCCTCCCAAATAAGTGCCTCAATTACAGGCATGAGCCACCACACCCGGCACTGTTGTATATGGTTACTGGGGATTGAACTCAGGACTTTGTGCTTACAAGGCAGGTGCCGGAACCACTGGGCTAAATCCCCAGCAGCTCAATTGCTTTCTTTTGTAGTCTGGGAACCGAACCCACGGCCTCTTGCTTACTAAGCATATATTCTATTACTGAGCTCCACCCCCAACCAATTGCTTACATTGGAAATAGCAAGACAGCTGGGTTTTAAACCAGGTGAGACGGACCTGAGACACAAATGCACACAGTAGTCAGCGCTGTCTGGGGTCAGTGTCATCAGTGTCACCAGCTTCCCTTTCCACGTCTTGTCCCACTGGGAGGGGAAGTGACTGGCCTGGAGCTGTCACCTCTGATGATGACAGTAACTTCTTGTGGGGCTTCCTGAAGGGGCTGCTGAGGCTCTTCTGGAGGAGGTGGCACTTTCTGCAGAAATGTATCTGTCTTAGTCACTTTCCTGTCACTGAGACAGGATACCTGACACTAACTTAGAGGAGGAGAGTTTACTCTGATTTCAGACCCTGACAGAGGGGCCCGGCAGAGGAAGGCTTCTAATACCATGGCGTCTGGGAAGCCAAACAAGTCAAGGGAGAGCTGGGAAGGGAGGTAATCTGTCCGAGTGACCACAGACACCGTCAGACAGTCACCTTCAATAGCAGGTCAGCTATAAGCCTCCAATGTCCAGTCACTTTCCAAAAGTCCTGCCAATGACTGCATCAAGCTCTGAGGAGACAGCTAGCTATAAACCAAAGCACTCTATCTCAGACCCCAAAGACTTGTGCACATCTCTTTATGAGAAAAAAAAAATGCATTTGGTACATTTCTAAGAGTTATCAAAACTCCAAAACAAATAAGCCAGGGATTTGGCGCAGTGGCACAGTGCCCGTCTGGCAAGTGTGAAGTCTGGAGTTCAATCCCCAGTACTGAAGGAAAAAAAAAAAAGAGTTGTTAAAATTCAGCATTGCTAAGGGGCCGGGGATTTAGCCCAGTGGTTCCAGCGCCTGCCTTATAAGCGTAAAATCCAGAGTTGATCCCCGGTAACCACATACCATAATGCCAGGAATAGTGACTCACACCCATCAGCAATCAGTACATGCACTACAGTGCTGGGTGTGGTGGCTCACACCTGTAATCCCAGCACTCAGGAGGCTGAGGCAGGAGGATTGCTGTGAGTTCCAGGCTAGCCTGAGCTACACAGTGGGCTCAGGGCCAGCCTGAACTGCAAAAGCGAGAACCTGTGTCCAAAAAAACAAAACAAACAAACAAACAATAACATTAGGTTGCCTTGAAATTTCTTCCACTAGTTCAATTAGTCCACCACCTTTTATCTCAGTATCCCATAAAGTCTCAAGACAGGAGCAAAATATAGCAACATGACTCTGTAATACCAGGACTGAGCAGGTTGGGGCAGCAGGATTGAGTTGGAGGCCACCCTGGACTGCACAGTGAGTTTAAGGCCAGCCTAAAATACACAGCAAGATCCTGTCTCAAAAACCCCAGTAACAAATAAGCAAAATGCAGACAAGCCTTCTGCCAGAGCCTAACATATATGGCCTGGGGCTGGAGGTTTAGCTCGGTGGTGCAGTACCTGTGTGGCAAGTGTAAGGTCCAGAGTTTGATCCCTGGGGGGGAGGGACAACACACACACACATACATACACACACACACACCATTTGTGGTCTGGAATTCAACTAACTGCTAGTGCCTTCTTCTCTGCAATTGAAACCTCCTCAATCCAGTCTTCACCATTTGATTTTTTTTTTTTTTTTTTTTTTAGGTTTTTTGAGACAGGATCTCGCTTTTGTGGTTTAGGCTGGCCCTGAGCTCAGCCTCCAACTCACATCACAATCCTCCTGCCTCTGCCTCCCAAGTGCTGGGATTACAGGCGTGAGCCACCACGCCCGGCACTGTGGTATGTGGTACTGGTTGCTGCTGGGTGTGGGTCTCCACACCCAGTATTGTTATGTGGTTACCGGGGACCCGGGCCCTTGCGCTTGCAAGACAGGCGCCGGAACCACTGAGCTAACTCCCCGGCCCTACCACTTGATTTTTTAAAAGCATTTTCCTCTTCTGAGTTTTGGCCTCAATCTCCCAACAGACCCAGCTTACAGCTTACAGCACTCCAGGGTACTTCTCTGGCATGTTCAAAAACTTTCCAAAGGCCGGGGAGTTAGCTCAAACCCGGGTTCGATCCCCGGTAACCACATACCATACTGGTTGTGGAGACTCACCCCCAACAGCAATCAGTACCACACACCACAGTGCCGGGCGCGGTGGCTCACGCCCGTAATCCCAGCACTTGGGAGGCAGAGGCAGGAGGATTGCTGTGATGTGAGTTTGAGGCTGAGCTCAGGGCCAGCCTGAACTACAAAGTGAGACCCTGTCTCAAAAAAAAAAAGATCTCAAATTCAAGGCATTGTAAATATTAACTTAATATTTCTTTCTAGACTTAAGCTTTTCTCACCAGGTTCTTATTCTGCCTTTGACCTATTCCCACCTATAGGCTTTCCACATTTCCATATTGTTAACCATCAGATGTATTTCCTAATTTTTCTTTCACTAGTGGCAGCTGTACTCAGGCCTTTGTGCTGAGCTACATCTCCAGCCCCATTTATTCTTAATGTTGAGACAGAGTCTTGTTAAGTAACTAAAATGTCCAAGCTAGGCTCAAACTTCCCATTCTCCTGCCTCAGCCTCCCAGACAGCCTGGATTAAATATTACTAAAATCTAATAATAAAGTTAGCAAGCATGGATTCAAATCCAGATATACCACTTACAAGCTGTGTAATTTTGGTTGGCAAGTGAATTAAACTTAGCTTCGGTTTCCTTGGCTGTAAAATGGGGGATACCAATAGCACCCACAGCAAGCAATTTTTTGTAAGAACAAGATATGGATTTGCATGTAAGCAAGTTGAGTGCGAGGTACTGGATAAGCTCTTAATAAATGATAATTCTGACTGATTACTCAGTGTGGGAGACAAGGAAAGAGGACACAGCCAGAACCCTATGTTGAGCTCCCCCGAGTCTCTCCTCGAGTCCCACAGCAAAAAGATTAACAACCAACAAACAACAAAACTAGAACCTTGAGAAAAGGCTGAGCCTGGGCTCAGTTCTTGCTGCTCTGAGCAGCAGCAGCAGCAGAAGCCAAACACCTGAGCTCCTGCACCTTTATTTGGTACCAAATCTTCACAACCAAAATTCTAGCATACATGGGCTGGTGATTTAGCTCATTGGTTCTGGCGCCTGTCTTGCAAGCGCAAGGGCCTGGGTTCGATCCCGGTAACCACATACCTATAGTGGGTGTGGAGACTCACCCCTAGCAGCAACCAGTACCACATACCACAGTGCCGGGCATGGTGGCCCACGCCTGTAATCCCAGCACTCGGGAGGCAGAGGCAGGAGGATTGCTGTGATGTGAGTCTGAGGCTGAGCTCAGGGCCAGCCTGAACCACAAAGCGAGACCCTATCTCAAAAACCCTAAAAAAAAAAAAGAAAAAAAAAAAATTCTAGCATACATAAGGCGGAGTGGATGTCCCCAGTAATCCCTGCAGTTGAAGATCCTGTAGAGCAGGGCAGATGTCCACCAATAATCCTAGTGCAATAATCTTTGCAGTAGAAATCTCTCAGGGTAGGCAGACGCCCACAATAGTCCCAGTAGTTTATGACACTGGGAAGGGCAGACACCCTAAGTCCTCTGCAGTGCCCAACAACTCAGTAGCCACTTACTGTCCTAGGGCTAAAGTTCCTTTTTTTTCCCCTTCTGAGACAAAGTCTTACTATATAGTTCAGGACCAGCCTGTCTAGCCCCCAATGCCCTCAAATTCATGGCAATTCTCCTGCCTCAGCCTCCCAACCGCTGGGATTACAGGAATAAGCCACCACACTGACTACTAACACTAAAGTTCTTGCCACAGAGAATCTTTTTATTTTTAGACAGGGTCTCACAATGTACCTCAAGCTGGCCTTGCACTCACTATGTAGACAGGCTGGTGTTGAACTTGTGGTGATCCTCCTGCAATAGCCCCCCAAGTGCTAGGACCACAGATGTGGTCTCAGTAGAATCTTTAGAATGTGGCTATGTTGTTGCTGGCCAATCTCATTTGCCATTGCATGGTCTCTTATTTATCTTTTGGTAACATTTTTCCAGTGAAAAAGGAATACAATTCAATAACTTCACCTCTAAGAATTTATCCCGAAGATGGAGTCCAGGGATGACACAAGAATGTGCCTGGTGGCAGTGTTCATAATGAGAACAAAGTGGAAATAACTGTAAATAAGGGAATATTTTAAAATTATGGAATAACCAGGCTCTGGGTTTTATAATGTTGTCTACTTACTTATTCTTGGTTGGTGTTAGGAGCTAAGTCTCATGCATGCTTGAGTTCGATCTACCACTGAGTTGCATCCCAGGCCCTGGAAAATTACTGAAAAGATTGAGGTAGGCCAGGTGTAGCTCAAGAGGAGGCAAGTGCTAGGCACATGCAGAGTCCTGGGTTCTCTCTCCAGTACTGCAAGAAAGAGAAAGGGGGCTGGGGATTTAGCTCAGTGGTTCCGGCGCCTGTCTTGCAAGTGCAAGGGCCCAGGTTCGATCCCTGGTAACCACATACAATACTGGGTGTGGAGACTCACCCCAGCAGCAATCAGTACCACATACCACAGTGCCGGGCGTGGTGGCTCACGCCTGTAATCCCAGCACTCGGGAGGCAGAGGCAGGAGGATTGCTGTGATGTGAGATGGAGGCTGAGCTCAGGGCCAGCCTGAATCACAAAGCGAGACCCTGTCAAAAAAAAAAAAAAAAAAAAAGAAAGAAAGAGAAAGGAAGAAAGGAAAAAGGGAGCATGCTGGGTGTGATGGACATATGCTTATAATCCCAGCACTGAGGAGGCTGAGGCAGGAAGATTGTTGTGAGTTTGGGTCCAGCCTAGGCTACACAGTGAGTTCAAGGGCAATCTAGACTAGCAAGATCTGGTCTCAGAAAGAGCAATAATAACATTTTGAATTTGAATAAATTACAGACAAGAGAAAAAGAAAATAGAAGAAAAAACATGGAAACAATGATTTTGTAAATAAGGAGGGGAAAGAAGGGGAGGGGAGGAGAATGGGAAAAAGAGAATCAAGATATTTCATGTAGAGGTATCAATTCCCTAAGACAAATTTAATCATAGTGTATCTCTAAAATACACCAATAACAAAGTTTTAAAATAAGTGATTTTGGTTGAGAACATAGGTCAGTGTTGCAGCATCTGCTTGGCAGTAGAGTCCCTGAGTTTGATTCCTGGTACTTCTCCAAAAAGAAATTATTTTGTTATAGCAATAAAATGGGGTTAAGATACA
>PVIR01031228.1:0-10106 GCA_004026965.1 Petromus typicus | reverse complement strand
TCAAAAACATAAAAAAAAAAAAAAAAAAAATATTTTCCTCAAAGTGACTTGTACAATCATCGTCTGAAAGGATCCCCTTGCAGAATAGGAAATTTTAATTTCTATACGGTTCATTTTATGAATTTTGTACTTGCTAGTACATTTTTGATAGAATAGTTATCCCAAGGTTGTAAAAATTTTTGTTTTTTTCTAAAACTTTCTTTTCATATCCATGTTAGACTTGTCATCAAAATGTACCATGAATTTTAAAGTGTCACAGTGCAAGACTGAGTGCCACTGATCCCACACAAAATACTCTCCCTTGCTTAAAACATATTTATCTCATAGCTCTTATCACTTTCTGTAGCAGTGCTGGAAGCTCTTTCAAGGGTATCCTTAAATAGAATGATAACACGTAAGGTACATACTGCTATGTGTTACCCAATAAAGTGGCAGGTTGGTAAAAAGGTTGTAATGGGTCCTCATTGAGCTTATTCATGGCTCTGGAACAGAGAACCTTCTACCTATTCTCTGAAGTCAAAATGGGCATAAAAGGTACATTTTGTGTCAATTCAAGACATTCAGGTAGCCATAGCAGTATAATTAAAGACATTCATAACAATAAACTTCCAGAAATTGTCAAAAATGATAAAATAAGTGTGTTCAAAGAGACTATTTTGAAGAAGATCAATATAAGTGTATATTTTAATGTAATCAACTTTTAAAAATTTAAAAATTCACCTTTTTTTTTTTGTTTGCTTATTTGTTCAGTTTTCGGTGCCAAGAATCAAACTCAAGGACTCATTCTTGCTTGGCAGATGCTGCTCTGCTCAGCTATATTCCTGGCCCCAAATAGGTCCTCTGATTAGGAATTGAATATTACATCACATATATGACTCTTCTGAAGTTAAGTTTTATTCACAAAGTAACCTATAAACTGGAATTTATACATTTTGGTATATATAAATATATATAAATATAATATAAATATTTATATAATATAATTTATAATATAATTTATATACTATAAATATATATATATAATTCAGCATTACTGATTTAGAATACTTTCTTCATGTAATTGTTGGGAGACATTTATGTAAAATAAGTTGACATTATGCCCATGACTATATTTGTTTTCTCTATTATACTGTTGCCCTATGTATCTATCTTCATTCCTGTGTCAGAGTCTTGCTCCTTGTGGATTTTCAGTACATTATGAAGATAGTCACTGTAAGTCCTTCATCATCATTCCATATGTTAAAATTATCTTGACTGTTGTAAGTTTGTTGGATTTTTTAAAAAATTTAGAATAAAATATAATTTATAATAAAGTTTAAGATTTCCATTTGTGCATGTTCAGGAAAAACTGGAATCTAAAACCGTTAAGAATTCTGAATCATTTCTACTTAAATGGACATACCTTGAGGATATCCTCATAAGTGAAATAAATAGGTCATAGATAGGTACATATCGCATCTTTTCTCTGGTATGAGAAAATAAAGATGTAAATGAGTCCTAGCATTGTATGTTATATATTGTGCAATAGAAAATGCTCAATGTAAAATAGGGTGAAATGGGACAATGTTTAGATTGTAACAAAAAAGTAAGGAAACAAGTTTTATGTATATGGGGGGGTGGTAGGGTGGGTAGGGCTGGGGGAAAAATGAGAATTAAGTTGTGTCTTATACTGGTACAAATCCCCATTATGGAGTGCAATCATGATGTGTATATTTAATGTACCAATAAAGATAAAAAAAATTTTTTAAAAAAGGATTCTGCTGTCAGAAAAGCTGTAGTCTCCACTTTCTTAGGTCTCCAGTTTTCAGAAACAAAAACCTGATTTGCATTGTCAATTTACAGATCGTGCACTTGGTGTCCACATTTACTCCTAATAGCTCACATTTTTGGTACTTCCTCTTTTACTGTCTAGAACATTTAAAGGAGAATGATATTGCCTTCTTCCCTAGTGCTTGATGCAATTCACTAGTGACATTGTCTCTACAGTTTCCACTTAAAAAGTTTATGTAATTTTTTTCGATTTTTATATATACATAACCACTCTGATTTCTCTTTTGCTTTTTTTCAATATTGGCCATCTTGCTTTTCAATCTTCTTTAATTTCACCAGATTATTAAAATAATTGACAAACTTCATGCATGTTGAGAACTCTAAGAATCAGTTGCTGAAGTCAAAAGTGTTTATTAAAGAGTCATAGTTGTGAGGAATAAAATGATACAACAGAGTCCTCACTCCTGTCCCATTTCCTCCTACCTCATTATGATATTGTCTCTCAAGTCATTTTGACTCTTTTACTTTTTTGAAAAAAATATATATATTCTGAATTATATAGTTTTTATGTACCTTCAAATTAACTACCTTTAATCCATTTTTTTACCTGTTAATCCCACTTAGTGAACTTGTCATTTCTATGATATATTTTTTTCTCAGGATTTTTCCCAAGTCTGTATTGAATTTACATATCAGGTGCATCTTTAAAATTAAAATGAATGTCAGGTTTTTAAAAATGTATTACATTAAATGAAGTCTCTATTAATTCCCCAGAAACACATCACCTTGCTTCATAGTTAATTATCATATATACAGGTAATCAACCAAACTAACAGGCTAAAAACATATAAAACACATAAGGCTATTATATTAAATCAAAGTAAAAGTTTAGATATATTGTCCATACTGAAATACCTAAATGTTTTGTTTCTCTATTGTCTTTTATATTGCACTTTATTTATATATTGAGTGTTTCATATGAACTAAAACATGTGATATTTAAGGTTATGTGTCAGATTAACTGAATTATAGTCTCAGGATGAATCTATTTTCCCCAAAATAACTCAAGTTTATCTTTCTTTATGGCAGAGTAATACCCTCTTGTATATAAATATCGCATGTTTTATACATTCATCTGTTACTGGACATATAGGCTGCTTCTGAGATCAACTGTGCTGCTGGAAACATGAGTACATCCCTATTATATGAGATCTTTAACACTTTGGGGAAAATATCTACAAAGGATATATATGAGTCAAGCGGAGTTTCTACTTTTAGTTTTCTGAGAAATTTCTATACTGATTTCCATATTGGTTGTGTCAATTGATAGTTCCTCCAATAATGAAGAAGGGTGCTTTTCTCCCCACAGTCTCATCAGCATTTGTTATTGGTTAATTTGTTTTAATGTTAGCTGTTCTCATTGGAATGAGATGGAATCTCAGTGCTGTTTTAATTTGCATTTCTCCAATGACTGGTGATGTTGATAATTTTTTCATGCACTTATTGTCCATTTGTACTTTGGCATATAATAAGTGTTTATCCATTTCAAGCACCTATTTTTACTGGGTGTTTAAATGTGGATGACCTAATTATTTCTTTAGTTCTTTGTATATTCTAGATATTAGTCCTCTGTCTGTGTAGTAGCTGAGAATTTCTTTCCACTCTGTACATTGTCTTTTTCTGTTAGTAGATTCTTTTACTGTGCAGACATTTTAATTTGATGGAATCCTATTTATTGATTCTAAAACTCATTTCCTGTGAAACCAGAGTTCTGTTTAGAAAGTCTTTGTCTACACCTATGTCTTTAAATCTTTTACACGTTTTGTCTACCAGCAGATTAAGTGTTTCTGTTCCGGTGTTGAGGTCTTGATCTGTTTTTATTTTTACTTTATTGTATAGTTAGAGGCATTGGCCTTTAGCATGTTGATAGCTGTTTTCCCATCATCACTTCTTAAAGAAGCTCAAGAAAAATGAAACAAGGAAAGGAAAGATATCCAAAATGAAAACTGTAACTCTGAAAAAGGAGATCGTGGAGGATATCAGAAAAAGGAATGATATGACCTATTTCTCCATAGGCAGAACTGGTAGTCAAATGGCTATATTTCCAAAACTGTGACACAGATTTCATGAAATCCCAATTAAAGTATCAACAGTACCCTTTACAGAGTTAGAGGAAGCAATCACAAAATTCATATGGAAGCAGAAGAGATCTAGAATAGCAAAAGCAATTTGGGGCAACAGGGCAAGGCAGGGGCAACACGATCTGGGATTCCAATTGTACTACAAAGTTATGGTGACAAAAACAATGTGGTAGTGGAAAAAAATAAAACAGATTTGTGAATCAATGGAGCACAGTAGAGGATGCAGAGTCATTACCAGGCACACTCAGAAACCTTACCTTTGAGAAAGGGGAAAAATTATCTTGCTGGAGGAAAGAGAGTTTCTTGAATTATTTTAATGAAATAACAGATTCTCACAGTAGCTGCCTGTAGTTGTGACTTTTGTCTTTTTCTTTTATAACTGAATGGATCTAAATTTTTTCTTTCCTAATTTTAATAAGGTTGATTAAGAGTATACGCATTTTTTAATCATTTAAAAAACCACCTGTCTGATTCTTTGTATTTTTAGTCTTAATTTCATTAATTCCTTTCTTATTGTCAGAATTTGTTTCCACACAATAGCTTTGGGTTTACATTTTTCTAGGACTGGATGAAAAAGCTGTGGTTCTTCTACAGAATGGAGTATTACTCTGTCATAAAAATGATAAGTTTGAATCATTTATACTCAAATGGACATACCTTGAGGATATCCTCATAAGTGAAATAAATAGGGCACAGATAGGTACATATCAGATCTTTTCTCTGGTATGAGAAAATAAAGATGTAAATGAGTCCTAGAATTGTATGTTATATATTGAGAAATAAAAAATGCTCAAAGTAAAATAGAGTGAAGGGGAAAAATCATGAGATTGTAACAAAAAAGTAAGGAAACAAATTTTATGTATATGGGGGGGTGGTAGGGTGTGTAGGGCTATAGGAAAAAATGAGAATTGAGTTGTGTCTTATACTGGTACAAATCCCCATTGTGGAGTGCAATCATGATGCGTATACGTAATGTACCAATAAAGATTAAAAAATTTAAAAAAAAAGGATTTTGAAATGTAACATTAGGTTACTTATTTGAGCTCACTCTGTTTCCTAATGTGAGAATTCCAAAATGTAAACTTCTCCCCTCAAGACTGTTTTCTTTGTATTCTATATGTTACAGTATGTCACATTGCAATTATCACTCAATTTTAGAAATTATTAATTTTTTAATTTCATCTCCAACTCTTTGATTATTCAAGAAGATATAATTCAATTTCCATGTGTTTGCCTACTTTGTTTGGTGTCTTTTACCTATGATTTCTAGTTTCTTTGCACTATGATCCAATAATATGTATGGGGTAATTTTATTTGTTTGCTTTTATGTAAGCATACCTTATGTACCACTATGTGGTCTATTTTGCAGAACATCCCATGTACTGCCCAGAAGAATGTGTAGTCTAATGTTGATGCATGGGTTGCTCTGTACATGTCTTTGGAGTTTATTTTTTCAAAGGTTTAGTTCAATGATGTTTTTGTTAATACTTTTTTCTTTAGTTGATGTGTCTGTTTGTGACAGTGGGGTACTGAGGTCTCCCATTACATTAATATTGTTTATCTGAGTTTTCATGTATATTTATGTTTGTTTTGATGTTGCACTGAAATTTAGATAATATACTTGCACTGCTACCTGCACTAAATCATTTTTCACAATATCTAAGATATAGAAATAACCTAAGTGTCCACTGATAAATAAGTGGATGAGAAAATATGCCATATACAATTGAATATAAGCCTAAAATTAAAGAGATATGTTCTCATATGTACAATATGGATAAACTTACAGGAAATTATTTATACTAAGTGAAACTACTCAGTGTTTGAAGGACAGGTATTACAAGATTTTAACTAATCATCTAAAATATTCAATTCAAACATACAGAAGCAGAGAAAATAGTAGTCATTTTCAGAGTCTGAGGAGAAGGAAAATTGGGGATTTGTTGTTTACTAAATTTAAAGCTCAGGTTACTCAAGGTGAGTAAGTTGGAAAGATTTGCTGTACAACAGAGTCTGTAGCTGAAAATACTCAATAGTAAAAGTAAAAAAATATTTAAGATGACGGATTTCACATAAGGTGTCTTTAGCATACCCTGAAAAGGAACAGTTTTCTCTGGATCCTTTTAGGTAAAAGATAATACCTTTTTAAATATGGAAATGTATGTTAAAATTGTATTAGATTATATATTCTGGACTGTCAGTGTAGAAAACCACAAGAATAACTGAAAGATTGCCACAGTTTAGGAAAGATTTCAGTGTCATGCCTGTGTACAAACAAAGGTAAAAATAACTGCTGCAACTGACTAAACAGTGCTGTATGATCTAGTACCAGCTAAGCCTATCTGACTGTTAGACAATTTATATGTCATTAGTCAAAATTAAGATGAGTTGTAGCATAAATAGTGGTTTTGCAAAGATTTCATATGAAAAAATAATAAATAAATATTGCATCTTTTCTCTGGTATGAGGAAATAAAGATGTAAATAGTTCTAGAATTGTACGTTATACATTGTGAAACAGAAAATACTCAAAGTGAAATAGGGTGAAAGGGGGAAAAATGAGATATAACAAAAAAGAAAGGAAACAAATTTTATGTATTTGGGTGTGGTAGGGTGGGCACGGCTATGGGAAAAAATGAGGATTAAATTGTGTCTTATAATGGTACAAATTCCCATTGTGGAGTGCAATCATGATGTGTATATGTAATGTACTAATAAAGATTTCAATTTAAAAAATGATAGTATATTAAATATACCGAATTAATTGAAATACACTTTTTATCTTTATTGGTACATTAAATATATGCATGGTTGCACTCCATATTGGGTATTTGTACCAGTAAAAAACACAACTTAATTCTCAATTTTCCCATAGCCCTACCCACCCTACCGCCCCCCCATATACATAAAATTTGTTTCCTTACTTTTTTGTTACAATCTCATGATTTTTCCCCTTCACCCTATTTTACTTTGAGCATCTTCTATTTCTCAAATATATAACATACAATTCTAGGACTCATTTACATCTTTATTTTCTCATACCAGAGAAAAGATGCGATATGTACCTATCTGTGCCCTATTTATTTCACTTATGAGGATATCCTCAAGGTATGTCCATTTAAGTAGAAATGATTCAAACTTATCATTTTTATGGCAGAGTAATACTCCATTCTGTAGAAAAACCACAGCTTTTTTATCCAGTCTGCAATTGATGGACACTTGTGTTGTTTCCAAGATGGAGAAATCACAAATTGGGCTGCTATAAACATGGGTGCACATATGCCACTGTTATATGAGTCTTTTAATTCTTGTGTGTATATGCCTAGCAGGGCAATGGCTGAGTCAAATGGGACCTCCAATCTTCGCTTTTTGAGGAATCTCCAAACTGACCTCCACAGGGGTTGTACGAGTCTACATTCCCACCAACAGTGGAGAACAGTTCCTTCTTCTCCACAGCCTTGCCAACATTCAGCCTGGCTGAATCTGAAATGGCAGCCATTCTATGTGGAGTGAGATGAAATCTCAGTGTTGTTTTCAACTGCATCTCTCGAATGACTAATGATGTTGAGCATTTCTACATAAGCTTCTTAGCTGCTCTTACTTCTTCCTCTGAAAAATATCTGTTCATTTCAGATGCCCATTTTCGAATTGGGTCACTAAATTTGGGTGGGCTGATTTTTTTGAGCTCTTTATATATTCTAGATAGTAGCCCTTTGTCTGAGGAACAGCTGGTAAAGATTTTTTTCCCACATTGTTGGTTGTCTGTTTGCACTGTTGGTGGTTTCCTTTGCTGTGCAGAAGCTTTTTAAAAGAATGAGGTCTCATTTTTTTAATTTCTTCAGCCAATTCCTGTGCTATAGAAGTTCTGTTCATGAAGTCTTTCCCTAAGCCAATGTCTTTGAGAGTTTTACCTAACCTGTTTTGCAGCAGGTTTAGAGTGTCTGTTTTAATATTTTGAAATACACTTTTAAAACTTAGAAAAAAAGACACTTAAATATATACTGTAGTTCTGTATCTTGGGATGAACTACAAGAGCATTTTTTTAAATTCAAATCTTTGATGTTGAATGTATATGATTATAATTGATTTTTGCCAGATATGTCCTCAGGTCTCATTGTGGTCTGCAGTATGGGTGGCCCGCGCTAGAGGGCACTCATTTCTTCTTATATAATATGTTAACTTTTGTATCTATATAAAACTATCAAATTTATATCTATCAAACTATCAAACTATATCTGCAGTTGCAGAAATAACTGTAAAGACCATAACTTTGAATTTCACTATGAAAAATTAGGCCTCTTCAGCACCCTGCGGTTGTCCTATGTTCCATACACAGACTAGAGACATTTTTGTTTTTTATTGATTGATCTTCCTGTCTCAGAACAAGCGGCAAGTCTAACGTATTTTCATTACTGGCTGGAGATCTCCAAACATTGTAATCCCTCTTAACATTCAGCTTGGAGATAAAGATTAATCTCCTCAGGCTTATATTCCTGTTATGGCTGAAGGCTTAATTAGTGTTTGGCTTTTTAAGTATCTCGGACAGAGCATCTGTGCTATCCTAAGCTAAACTATAGTGAAATCTACTTTTTTTTTTTTGGAGTTTAATTATGCCACGGTGGCATTAGCGTCTCCTTTGTAAATTCAAACTGGAATTCTTGATCTAGACAAGTTGGAGTATGTCCACCCTGGCCTCCTTCTTCTACTGATTACTACTAAGAACTTCATTAAAAACAACTACCTGAGGACCTTGAAAAAGGAACACTAGGTTGTATGAAGAAGGTGCTTGTTCTTTTTTGTTTATTTCTCAACTTTTTTTATTGAAATCTTTATTGGTACATTACATATACACATCATGACTGCATTCCACAATGGGAATTTGTACCATTATAAGACACAACTTAATTCTCAATTTTTCCCATAGCCCTACCCACCCTACTACCCCTCCATATACATAAACTTTGTTTCCTTTCTTTTTTGTTATAATCTCATTATTTTCCTCCCTTCACCCTATTTCACTTTGAGTATTTTCTATTTCACAATATGTAACATACAATTCTAAGACTCATTTACATCTTTATCTTCTCACACCAGAGAAAAGATATGATATTTACCTATATATGACCTATTTATTTCACTTATGAGGATATCCTCAAGGTATATCCATTTAAGTATTAATGATTCAAACTTATCATTTTTTATGGCAGAGTAATTCTCAATTCTGTAGAAGAACCACAGCTGTTTTTTTTTTTTTTAATCTTTATTGGTACATTAAATATACACATCATGATTGCACTCCATAATGGGGATTTGTACCAGTATAAGACACAACTTAATTCTCATTTTTTCCCATAGCCCCACCCAAAACCACAGCTGTTTTATCCAGTCTCCAGTTGATGGACATTCGGGTTATTTCCATGATTTAGCAATCACAAACTGAGCTGCTATAAACATGGGTGCACATATGTCACTGTGATATGAGTCTTTTAATTCTTTTGTGTATATACCTAGGAGAGTGATGCCCAGGTCAAATGGGACCTGAATCCTAGCTTTTTGAGGAATCTCCAAACTGACCTCCACAGAGGTTGTACGAGTCTACAGTCCCACCAACAGTGGAGAAGGGTTCCTTCTTCTCTGCAGCCTAGCCAATATTTGTTGCTGGCTAATTCTGAAATGGCAGCCATTCTTTGTGAAGTGAGATGAGATCTCAGTGTTGTTTTCTTCTGCATCTCTCGAATGACTAATGATGTTGAGAATTTCTTCGTATGCTTCTTAGCTGCTCTTACTTCTTCCTCTGAAAAATACATCTGTTCATTTCAGATGACCATTTTTGAATTGGGTCTTTAAATTTGGGTGGGCTGATTTTTTTAAGCTCTTTATATATTCTAGATAGTAACCCTTTGTCTGAGGAACAGCTGGCAAATATTTTTTCTCACATTGTTGGTTGCCTTTTCACTTTGATGGTGGTTTCCTTTGCTGTGCAGAAGCTTTTTAAAAGAATGAGGTCCCATTTGCTGATTTCTTCTGCTAATTCCTGTGCTATAGTTGTTTTGTTCAAGAAGTCTTTCCCTGGGCCGGGGAGTTAGCTCAGTGGTTCCGGCACCTGTCTTGCAAGCGCAAGGGCCCGGGTTCGATTCCCCGGTAACCACATAACAATACTGGGTGTGGAGACCCACACCCAGCAGCAACCAGTACC
>PVIR01031227.1:0-18296 GCA_004026965.1 Petromus typicus | reverse complement strand
TTCTTTCTCTTTTGCTTTCCTGGACCTCCCCTCCACCTTTTCTTCCTTCTGTGGTACTGGGGATGGAACCTAGCACCTGTGCACGCTAGGCAAGTCCTCCGTCACTAGGCTGGGATCCCAGACTCAAGGAGCTTATTTGTAATAATCCATGTGGTCACAAGTAATTTCCATTTTGTTCCACTATCAAAAGTAACTGAATATCAAAATTTGTCACTGTTTTCTTGGATGATATTTACACAGTATGAATCACCAGGCAGCCTTTAGTGAAACACCCTTCTTTAAGATAAACATAGACCTTAGCAAAGTGTGTGTGTGTGTGTGCGTGTGAGTGTGTATGTGTGTGTGTGTATGTATGTATGTATGTATGCACAGATGCCCAGTAAGTTTGTTTGTAAGTTTCTGCTATTCCCCCAGGAAGATCACATTTCCAAGAGAATCAATGGGCCAGCACAAACTGTACTCCATGCTATCACTACTACAAGCTCAAAAGCTGTTTAGGCTTTCCTTCTGCTGCAAACCATTTCCATTTCTCTGGCAGTAGTGCTCTGCAGATGTGGGCTTGATTCTGAACGTAGGGCAAGAGATGGCGGCTATATACCTGGTGAGGCCAAGGGAGGGCAGGATCAGCACCATGAAGATCAAGAATATGTAGACCTTGGTCATCATGTTCCAGTTTTCTCCAGATCTGCAGGAAAGCCAGAAGGGAGCACTCATTCAGGACCCTAAATGCTCCAGGTGCCTCAGCCAGGCCTAACTTTCACCCAGTGTCCCAGTTAGAGTCCAGAGTCCTCCACAGGGAGGCCTTGAGGTTCGTCACTCACTTGGTCCAGTGAGACTCTATCAGCGTCGAGTAGTAGACAATGGTGGGGAGCAGGGCCGAGAAGGACCAGAGGAGGAGGGTTGGGAAGAACTGGCTGATGATTGGGTTCTGGAAGACAAGGACCAGTGGAGAGAGTGGGAGGGTCTGTGGACTGTAAGGCTGAGGCCACGGCCTGTTGGCCCAAGACTCTAGGGGTAGGCTCTGGTCTTCCTCCAGACCAGTGTTGTGTGTGCACAGACTCCATATCTTGACTGAATAAATGACAGCACCTTGTGTGGTATATATAGCTCTTTATACCAAAGAAAGCACCTTCACATACAATGGAACTCTACTTACCTGACAAGCAAGATTAGGTAAACATCTTCATGTCTCGAAGAAAACCAATGGATAATACTTGGGCTCAGCTGAGTGTTTCATCCAGGCTCCCTCTAGGCCACTAGGTCAGCTGTAGCTTAGCAGGACCCTGTGGTGGTTTATCCCAATCCTGTTCATGCCGCTTCTAGTTGATATTGTTATTTAGTGATCTGATTAACGTATGTTCACTGATAAATGAATAACATCTAATTTCTGTCCAGTTAGATGTTTAGATGTCCAGTTTAGATGTCCAGCATCTAAAAGTGCTGTCCAGTTAGATTAAACTGAATTGACAACCATAGGGTATAAAATCTAAGAAAGTCTTAGAATGACTCTGCAAGCATCCTGAAATTCTAGTTATTTTGGTAGCATGGATTGAACCATGGTCTAGCACACACTAAGCATTTTCTGTACTAGTGAGCTCCACATCCCATTTTAATTCCCGTAGAAATGTTAAGCAGGAATGAAACATGTGAAATAAGAATGCAGTTTCTGTAAAACAGAAAAGGGAGAACCCTAACCATCACAGCCTTCTTCAAAAGAGCATGCCTTGTTCCTACATGAAAAGACTGGTGGCCAGGCATGGTGGTGCGTGACTGTAATTCCAAGACTATGGATATATGGGTAGAAATTGGATATACAATATGTGAAGGGCAGAGACAGAAGAACTGCAAATTTAAACCCTTAGGCCACTTAGCGACTTAGGAAGTTTAAATCAGAAACAAAGAAACAAAAAAATTTGTAGGCTTAGCAGATCAAAATTCTTGGGTTCAAACTCAATACCAGGGAAAAATGGAAAAGGAATGATTTAGCTGTAAATCTACACCTCATTGCTCATGCATAATTAGGTAGCCTAAGTGAATGAGATAGGAGCATCAATCACACAGTAGTTCCTATACCGCCTCAAAGACCTGAACGTATCACACGGCAGGTATTCTAACTCTCACTCGGGGGTGAACTGTGAGGCTCCAAGCCCCCTTCCAGAGACCTTTGCTGGAGGGTCACTGATGAGGTGCCAGGTATAACTGGAAAAAAATAACAGATTCAGGGAGGCATTTAAAAAGTCTTAGTAAGAGAAACCAGTCTCTCTCTCTCTCTCTCTCTCTCTGTCTCTCTCTCTCAAAAATATAGATAGATAGATAGATAGATAGATAGACAGACAGACAGATAGATAGTCATTTAAAGTGGCTTAGTTGTTATCTCCTTGATTCATCTTAGCTTGTTTTGTTTCTGAGATGGACTCTTGCTATGTTGTATAGAACTCCTAGCCTTAAATCCTACCTCCTACCTCAGCCTCATGAGTTGCTGGGATTACAAGGAGACACTACCACACCCAATCTTCAAAGGTGCTTTGAAAAGCTTTCTATATTTATGTAGAATAAATGAGTTTGTAATAAGATTATCGGAAGCTGAAATACAAAAGAAACACTTCACACTACTCTAATCATGAAAGGTCTTTTCATTCTGCCTCCTTTCCCAGTGCCTATTACATAGGTGTCATTGGCATGCCACTAGAAATAAAATTAGACAGTTTTATATCCTGATATTATTAGAAGCCCCTCATGTCTGCCACAGTGTATGCAAGGTTTAGCAGACACTTAACATTCTATCACGTTAAAATCATCACATAAAAGTTATCACATTAAATTTACCACATTAAAAACTTCCTTCTTTTCAAATGACCTCTCCTTTTTAGTTTGACTCCACCAAAGAAGAAAGTACATACTGCATTACTTTAAGGCATGATAATAAACATGGCCACATCTTCTTTTGGTTTAGCAATGCAGATTTGACCTGAGAGCCTGGGTATTCTGTTTCAGGGCCCTAGAGCCCCTGGCCCTGGTTCCTCCCCAACCACCATGCCCCCTTCCTGCCAATGTGACTCACGTTCAGTGCGTGGATGGGCTTGGTGACATTGAACTTGTCCATGGTAGACAGGATGATGGAGGGGGTGGTGAGGAAGAAAAGCACCACGAAAAGGGTGAAGTTGATGCTGAGCCACTGCAGCCACCAGCGGAAGCCTTGGACAGAGAGGTTATTCCTGCAGAGAGGACATGGTCCAGATGCTTCTGTCTGCAGAACAGATCACCAGCACCAGCAGCACTGTGGCTGAGGTGGTCAGGTCTGATCAGGCAGACCAGAAGATTGCCCACGGCACTGGTTGGGGTGTATGTGGGCCTCAAGAGAAAACGCACATTCTCTGCACTGACTTTCAGCTACCACAAAGCCAATGTGCAGGTCGCAACCAGAGCCCAGCACAGAGCCTCTCTACAGAAATGCGTTGAGTAGCAAGCTGAAAACACAGCTCTTGTGTGGCATTTCCTGAATATTTCTGCAGTGTCATGTGGTCCACAGATCCTTCCTCCTAATGGACCATAGCTAGGGTCAAAGAGGAAGCAAGCAGGGACAGTGTGGCATGGGCACAGCTAGAGCCAGGCTTGGCCCCGCATTTTCATCTGGAACAGAGCTACACATCAGTTCCAGGCTTGGGATACCGTGTGAAATAGTGAGCAAAGTAGTCAGGCTAGGCTCAAACTCAGTGGAGAGGGACACACAAACTCATCCTTGCAAGCAGCCAAGGCGGCTCAGGCAGACAGCTGTGCTCCGACCTCACGTATGCCCCAGAGACAGCTGAGAGTACTGGCAGGCCCGTAGCCATCCCTGAGGCCTTGCTTCAAATATAGCAGCGACAGCACATGGGGCCACTGAGCACATGAGACATGGCTGGTGGACCTAGAAGTGGTAGGATATTTTGAAGACTAAATGTGAAAAGGAAAATGTGGTTGGGATGTGGTTTGGTGCATAGTGCTGCCTGGCCCGTGTTCCTTCCACAAACCATCAAGAAAAAAAGGTTCCTTGGGCTGGGGATTTAGCTCCAAGGGCCCAGGTTCGATCCATTGGGTCGATCTACTGGTAACTACATACCATACTGGGCCTGGAGACTCACCCCCAGCAGCAATCTGTACCACATACCACAGTGCCAGGTGTGGTGGCTTACACCAGTAATCTCAGCACTCGGGAGGTAGAAGCAGGAGGATTGTTGTGATGTGAATTTGAGGCTGAGCTCTGGGCCAGCCGGAACTACAAAGCGAGACCCTGTCTCAAAAAAAAAAAAGGTTCTGTGCTGAAATTTTAAAATCAGGATATACATACAGATTTATCATTACAATTCCTTTCACTCATTTCCTTTTCTTTGCTAACACATCTATGAAGAAATCTAAATGATACATGTACCATGTACTACCCCTGTTTTTCTTCTGGACAATACTGCCTGGTGGAGTACAGTGCATAGAAGATCCTCTCAGTGCCTCCCTCCTTCTCTCCTCCAGGCTGGCCCAGAGGAACCTGGGAGTTCTGTGAAGATCTTCATTGAATGCCAAGTCACATCTGTTCTCTAGGAGCCTGGCTACCCTCCACCAGCCCAGACAGGTGCTTACCAGCAGATGTCCTCAGGGTAAGCAGCCAGTGTAACCCTCCACTTGGAGACACAGAGCTCTCTGCTATAGGAGGATGGCTGGGGCTCCCCTTTGCACTGAAGGCTCTGACACTTCCAGGCTCTGAAGTCTTTCAGGATGCTGCCAGGAAATCCAGAGAGAAGTGAGAACCTGGCCCCGTGTAACACTGCACACAGGAGTGGGTCAGACAGAGAAAATGAAGTTTTGGCTTCACTGCAGCTATTTTCTCAAAGCTGATGATGTGGAGGAGTGGTTGTAGGGGTCAAGTGTCTCTGAACTCTGCGTACTATGCCCAGACCTGCAGGATTTTATATCTACCCCCCTGGCTCGGGAACCAGTTTGTGCATCGGTCTGTCTGCCACCCGCTCCTATTCCCAGTCATATGCATGCAACATACCACTCGAGTTCACCTCACACGGCTGCAGTGTCAATCTTTCTCCTTCCAGCCATGACCTAGGCTTTGCCTCACATGTCTTGAGGCCCTGGAGCACTGTGGGCCCTCACAGTGAGGGCCTGGAGCACCAGTCCCCAAAGTAAAGCTGTGTAGCATCCATGGGAGGCCTTGTAGCCTCCACGTGCTCTGGCAGTGAGGCTCAGAATCACCTGTGGGCCCCCTTCTGAAGCCCCAGAGCTCACGTGGGTCCTCAGTGAGACCCCCTCAGCACCCATAAGAACCCAGAGCAAAATCCTCAAGCATGCATGGGAACTATCATTGTGGCCCTGTAGTACCACCCACTGGGTCCCACCTGAGAGCCTTGTTTACCATAGACTCCCAGTGTGAGGTTCTGCAACCCCAGTGTGTCCCTGACAGGCCCTAATACCCCCATGATCTCTGATATGGAAACCTGGAGCATTTGTGGTTCTATACATTAGGTCCTAGAGCATCCATGGGAGTCCCACCAAGAGTCCCTGGACTATCTATGATCTAGAGTGAGGCCCTCACGCACACATGAGACCTTCACAAAGAAGCCCTGAAAAACCTGGGGCCCCCCACACTGAGGCCCCACAGTCATCCTGGATCTGACATTGTGAGGCCCGGAAAGAACCATGGGCCCACCAGGGTGACGCCCTGGAGCACCCCTGGGCTCCACAGTAAGGCCCTGTATCAAGCAGGTGTTCCAACAGTGAAGCTGTAGAGTACACTTAGGCATTACAAAACGTGAGTTCTACGCGAGGCAGCAGAGCACTCACGGATCACCACAATGAGGCCCTGCAGTACCCATGAGCCCCAACAGTAAGGCCCAGGAGAACCAATGATGGGCACCCACAGTCAGACCGCAAAGCACTCAGGGGCCCCCACAGTGAGTCCCAGTGTTATTTCCTGACACAGTCAGTGATCCACATGGCAACAGATACAGCTGAGGGAGGCTGGGTGGGCTGCACTTACTAGGTGGCCATAGACTTCTCTCGCAAGGTGATGAAGGCCATTCCCAGGGGCTGGTCCCGCACCTGGCACTCCTCCTCCGTGATCCTCTCCTGCAGCTGGTTGTACAGGCGAGTATAGTAGGCAATGGCATCCTCCTGCCAGGAGACAGAGCCTGTGGGTGCTGTGGACCCATAGGTCAGGGAACATGCATATTAGGCCTTGCTGCTCACCCGCTCACAGCCCCGAACTTCGCAACAACAGAACTGGCCACAGAGCTTGGAGTTGATGAGAGTTGCCTGGCCAGTCCTCTCCTGCAGGTCTGTGTAGTAGGCCAGGCTGTTTTCAGTGTTCTTTCTGTAGTAGAGGGAGGGTTAGATTAGGGACAGGCTGACTATAGATCACAATCTGTGGATGCCCCAGGCTGTTTTTGCTGTCAGCCTCTAAGTGAGCACAGGATCCACTATGAAAAAGGATAGGATGATTCTCTTCCTTTCCATAGAGGATTTAGTCTGGCCAAGAAGGAGGGCACCTCTGGGAAGGCACCTGTCTCTTACCTCTCCTCACACAGGTAGATCAGCTTGGCCACATCATAGCACAGCTGGACATCAGCCACCTCACACGTTGGGTACACGTCCCTGTGGCAGTGGGGGAGGCATGGGAAGAGGCAGTTGAAGAGGAAGACCCCACTGCCTCCATAGGAGATGCAGGTACCACCCCGATCGGTTTGTGCTGATGAGGCCTCTTTTCTCTTTTATTCACTCCCCATGAGGGGGAATTCTGAATTTTAAGAAAAAGACTTTTTTTGGTTTATTTTAGTGCTGGAGAGATGGATCTCATGATCTTGTTCATGCTAAGGAAGCCTGCTAGCACTGAGCTACCTTTCCAGTCCCAAGGGTAGCATATTCTAACAGCATAACTGCCTGAAAGCAACAAGCATATGTACAATCATTTTTTCATCAGGTCCACTGCCCATAGCCAAAGTTTGGCTTAATGGTATTCAAAGGAATTCAATCCTGGATATTATTTTCAGCACCACACGCATTATCTCCTCTAACCCCTCAAAAGAATAGCTTTATTGTTTGTTCAGGTTCAGTATCTATTTGAAGGTCACACACTTGTAGAGTCTATGGTAACAAGAGACCTTTAGCCCTGAAAATATCTGTGTACATAGTGACAATCAGAAAAAAGGGTATGCATTGACTATTGGCTAGAGACTGTTACATACATTTCCTTCTATACCTCTCATCATAACCTGTAAAGTTTGAGTACCAAGGCCCAAGGTCACACAGGTAATGAGTGTCAGACACAGAAGCCTAGTTCCAAGATAAATGCCAGTGGGTACAACACACTGCCCATACCACATACCATACTGGACAAACCTGGGCACTCCAGTACCATGACAGTCCCATGTGCTAGTTTCTAGGTACTTCAGGCACTGTCTCCAGGAACAGACAAAAACCTTTGCACTACCTAGCATTTATATAGAAGAGAATATTTTTGAAATATATGGACATTACTGAAAAGTCAATAAATAACTATTAAATATTCATTTTATAGATCTAGTCATGCTAATAATAAGCTTTGAAAATATTTACAAATAATAAAAGTGATTGTGTAGCTAACTCGTTAAACATGTTATAAATTTGTGAATGCGAAGCTGAAAGGAATGTAGGGAGAATCAGACATCAGCACTAGCCAGGAACCTCTGCCTGTCATCACCTCTTTCTTTGGGCCAAGACTCCCGGAGGCCCCAGGCCCTGCCTTGGTGCTTGGCTGCACACATCCTTCTACATCTACCGTCAGGAATTGGTGCAGAACCCTATGGGAACTGTTGGGAAGGAAGCATGGCAACAGATCATAGACCCCGCAGATAGTTGCTGGGTGGGTTGGGGACCAACCCACAGACAACGAAGGTCCTCCTTGCCCAAGACTATATGAAAGTCCTTCCTGCCCAAGACTATCGCTGCTTGGTACAAAAGCTCTGCTCAGTTTTCTACCTGTGCAGAGCAAATATTCAGACTTAAGAATTCATTACTTTCTTTCCCATGTGCTTTTAAAATGATTATTTGCACTTTTGCAGGCCTACCAAGTGGATATTGGTCAGGTGGAATACGGTGGCTGATAGCAGAGGATGGAAGACCTGGCAGGTCTCTTGCGCAGAATCCACAGAACTGCATCAGGAAAAGGCATTTTCTCCCTGGATCCCTGAGCTACACTTACTGAAAGTAGTTCTCTAAGGCATCTTTCTTGACATCTTTGGGGATGGCAGTGATAAATAGGGTCCGTCTAACCTGCCAGAGAAACACATCAGGAAGAAAAGTCACTAAAGTAAGCAACTGCAGGTGGCCTAGTCTCCTCCTCACTTCAGTCTCCAGAAAAAAAACAGAATCAGAACACCCGGCTTTCTTGGCCAAGGCCCTGTGGGCCTACAGATTGTTGCTGTATTTACAGAGTCCTTGTCACTAACAAAGGACCCATCTCCAAAACAACTGTGTGAGCATCCTCCACAGGACAGGAGTTGGGAGAAAATCCAGAGAGGAAGGAGTGACTCAAATGGGCCACACAGCAGAACAGAGGAGACCTGGGATGAAGCCATGACACAGAAAGAAGGGATGCCCTCAGCCTCTGTGTCCCTTCTCTTCAGCTGTGCTAGGCAGCAGGTTCAAGGCTGTCACCTCTAAGCTGACCCAGTACTCCAACCTAAACTTCTCTCCTTAGTCTGAGTCCCTCTAGCCCCACCCCACAGATCAAGGACGGAGCTGGCAGAATGTGGGACAAAGGTCTAAATCTTAAAACAATCTACCAGGAGACTAAAACACAGAGATGATGCCAAATGAGGTCCAATATGCAAACCAGGCGAGAGGCTCCACTGAGCTTGCGGCCCCTAAGCCCTGTCCCTACTCACCAGGTGCTCTTCCGTATATTTGATGGACTGGGTGTGATGCTGCATGAAGCCCACAGTGAGGGAGAGGTAGATGACAGCAAAGACAGCATGCAGCCAGAGCAGGTTATTGCTGAGGGGACAGTGAGAGCAGGACCAATAGCTCCATTACAGTGGATGCCACCAAAGTGGATACCAGGGAGACACTGGGACCCACTGGCCTAACTGCTCCCTAAGAGACCTGCAACACCCACAGACCAGGTGCCCAAAACTGAGAAGGAGTCCGACACCAGCCCACCCCACCGTGGCCTGTGGATCTGCCTCTTTGTGGACTTGTACACCTTCCCCCCCCACACCCAGGACCCACACTTACTGAGTCTCCAGGTTTGCTATGGTTGTCCTTCCAAAACTGTAGGGGTCCTTGCCTGCGGATAAGCATGGACATGGAATCCCAGGGGACAGAGATGATGGAAATGGCAAACATCTAGCTCTGCCGAGGGAGCCCGGGGCAGGTGGCATATGGTGCCCAGAACAGTGTGCACAGTGATGCTCACAGTCTTTTCAGAGGTGCACCAGTCAGGGCCTCTACTGGGCTCCAAGATCTCCCTGACACTTCTCAATCTGCCATGCTGAGGCAGAATTTACATTCTTCTCCCTTGGAGAATTTTTCTTGCCTAGATACGTTGAGAAAATTAGAAATATCCTAAGCTGTCACCAAAACCAAGATATGGATTCACTAGGCATACAAATGTTTCTGTGGTGGCATTTGGAAGGTGGGGAGACAGAGTTCCACACTGAGGTGGACTAAGCATCAAAGACATCTTGGTACAGAAACTGTGGCCTCTTGAGTTGAGTGAGGAGAGAAAGTGTAAATCACTTTCTGAAATCCCCTTGTCCTACCAACCTACAGGTTTTAAAAATCCTATTCAGGCAGAACCAGAAACTGATATTAGGGGCCCCAGTTCTAGGCCTGGGATTGGGGCTGATTTTCTTCCAGACTTTTACTCAGACAGAATGGGGCTTGACCTCTCAGCTGTGGGTTATGCTTTACCACAGAGGCCCTCTGTCCCAGGCACCTGCCCCCACTACTGCCCTTTCCAACACAGACAGATCTGAGGGTGGACCATTACCCAGCAGGTTTCCTGAGAGGTTCACAGGTAGGATGATGCACAGGGACAAGGTGCTGACTGCCACCAACAGGAAGATGAGGTGCCTCTGGAAGGACAGGTAGTGGATGGCATCCTCTCCACACCTCTCCAGGATCTGGTCATCGCTGGCCGAGATACACAGAAGGAATTGTCATAAGAGATGAGACTGTCTGATACAACACTCACGGCAACCCTAAGAGACACTACGCTGTCATCCCTACTTCCCTGATTTCTTTTTAACACACGTGGATACAAAGGTCCAGAAAGATTGCCCACACCCTTGGTCCCTACACCACCCTGGAGGCATGGGAATGGCCACCTGACACCTTATGCCCCTGGGGACATCTGTGCCCATCACACAGATATGGGTGCATGGAGACTGGTATCAAATGACCTTTCCCGCTTCTAAGGCAAGATGGCAGCAGGGAACCACCTTTGGGATGCAGCTGGGGCATGTCTAGTCCTGTGGCCACCTTCCTTCCAACTCTCCTGCAGGTGAGCCTGTGCTCTGATGACTCCAGTGCCACTGTACCTGACTGCTCCTGCCTCCTTCCTGGTCCCTGCCATGGCCCCAGAGATGGGAGGTGGCCTGCTCCACACACTCTGCCTATGAAGTGCTGGCTCATACATGCGCACTCTGGTCTCACACAGCCAGACTCCCTTGCTAGAAGGGAAAAGGCTGCGCTCCATTCTTTGCACATGAGTATTCCTGCTGTGGAAGGGCTGGGACATGAGGGCGGCTCCTCCTCCCATCTCTGCTCAGAGCACAGACACTGCTCACCTCCTTCACTGTCTAGCAGGCTCAAGGAGTGAGCATCAGGCACCCAAGGTTGTTTCTGGCCCTGAAGATGGTCAGGAGTGTGCTCGGCAATATAACGCCCGCTCACGACTTTTCTTCAGTACAAAGCTATGCAACACACAGCATCTTCCTGCTTAAATTAAGCTCCCTTCTTCTGTGTCCCTGACAGTCTCTCTTATTCTCAGTCTCTACAAGCTGCCTGAGGAGCAGTCCATCTTAGATCTGTCCTCCACAATGGCCAAGGGCCCGGACCAAGCAGCCCAACCAAAGCCACCCAGTCCTAGGCGCTCTCCCAGGTACTCACTGCAGACGGAAGATGGCCATCACCCAAGGGCAGCATCCCTGGAGACAGAGAGGGGTTAGCATCCAGCAGCTGAGGCTTGGGAGGCAGTTGGCTTTGAATTTAAGTAACCACTAGCCTCCTGTTAGATAAACACAGCAGTTCCACCCTATGTCTGAGATCTGCCATTTGCTCCAGATATCATAGCCTATTGCCCCTGGACCTTGGCAAGGTGTACTCCACCCCAGCGACTTTCACTGAACCCCTACATTCTGATAATCTGAGGCTTCCAATCATGAAACAAGGAAGAAGACTAGGTGAAGCCCAGGGTGTTCCAGAGAAAGGGGTGTGGTCTCTGTTCCACTGTATCTAAAGGACCAGCGGGGAGGTGGGATGAGAAGGGGAAACAAGCTTACTCCATTAGACAGTGCCTTATAGTGGGTTAGAGAGGGAAAAGGGTGCGTATGGGGTCTCATCGACCTTCATATCTTTTAAACTTTCTAGTCTCTAAAGCTGGTCGGTTGCTGTGTCGGGAAGGAAAAACAATATGTGCTCATCATTCAAATATCTGAAATTTGAACTCAACAATGACTTAGCACCTTCAGGATGCCTGGCGCTGGGGAGAGGGCTGGATAAGCCAGGGTAGGGCGTATGGGACAACGCAAAGCCGTAGGTATAAGACACAAACAGGGAGGAGGCTGGAGATCACCAGCCTTGTCTGCCTGTGAGTCGTTAAGTCTCTGAATGCTGGCTAATCAGGCTGCCTTTCTCCTGGAGCTTGTCAAGTCCATGTAGCTCTGTGGATGTGGACAGGAGTACATTCCAGTTCTGGTCACTGCACAGCCACAGGCCCGGAGTACAGACACCCTAAACCACCAACCATGCACTACCTGTCCTCAGCCCGGCCACAATGGCACTGTCCCTTGGGTACCAACCAGCTCATTTTCCAAGTCTTGTTTCCCTGGGGAGGAAGTGGACGACAGTCTCTGTAATCTGGGTTTATTGGAGATACAAAACAACAAAAAAGTGAGAGATGATTCTAGAAAACAGAAGTCAACAAATCAGTCCAGTATGTTGTTGCCTATCTTAGAATTTGGGACCACATGTATCAGTTATCTCTGGCTGGGATAAAAAGAAATGACTGTATGAGAAACCTAAAGTATGGGCAATTTAAAAGGCACATGATAGAAAAGAAAGCTGGAGACTGGAGCGGGACATGGGACTGAATGGACACAGAAGGGAAAGGAGGGGAAGAGAAAAGGATCGTGATGAGTTACGTGTATGTACAAAATCCCGGCGGTGAACGTATTTATTAGGTGTCACGCATACACACACTACCAAAAACAGAATTAAGGAGCTCAAAAGTAAAGTATAAATTTTATAAGTATGTAAGAAATAGTGTTACTTGGTTTCCTATTTAGTCGCACGGTAAAACAATACAGGACACTTTCCAGGTCCTGGGAATAGCTTACTTTATAAAACATCTGCTTTAAAAAAATACTATATTTTATCAAGCCTAAGATACTACCGGTTGTTAGGTGCATAATTATTTTATGAACTACTGAGAAGAAAACAATACTGTTAATTAAAATACTACTACCACCACTGATAATAAGAAGAACCCCGCCTCAGAGGTAAAGCAACGGCAGAACCCTCATTTGAGAGCTGATGCACTGTGGTACTTTAAGTGGTGGTAGATTCTGTTTTCTGAGCATTCTAGAAAAGCACCCTGTGAATCGGATGTGTCTATGCCATGTGAATTTCTAATTTTCTCGACCGCTAGCTCCACTAGTGATTACTTCCAACAGTGGAAAACAGGAGAAATTGTACCTTTGGAAGCATCTACACAAAGGTGCATACCACACCAGAGGCTGGTGAGCCTGGGCTGGGGATGATCAGGGCCCTGGGGCATCAAGAGCCCACAGGTATTTTCCCATTGCGGAGTGCACCGTGCTTGGCTGATGGCAAGCATCAGATGTCCCCAACAGGCATTCCCTGGTCCCAGCTCACAGCCCCAGGGTTCTGCAAATGCCAGAGGAAAGATTCCTGCCCAGGCAGAGACACTCAGTCAATACCATGAGGGTGGGGGCTGCCCATGTTCCTCAGTGGGTGGCCACTACATGAAGTCCAGCAACGCACATAGGCACATTGTCCTCAGAGTAGTCTCTGAGGAGGAGGACATCCCAGGTCTTCAGGTATACTCTGGAGGTGCCTCCCTCACACATGGGCCCTGCTCGGCCATCCAGTGACCCACACTCACAAACACTTGCTCACACTCTGGGATGTCCTTTTACCTGTCTGCTTCTGATACCAGGGCAATGCGGCCATAATCCCAGAAACTTCTTCTTATGAGGGAGAACACCAAGATTAACAACTAAAAGCAGGAAAGAAACCAAGCAGAAGTCTAGTACATGGCTTTAAAGGAAAAGCCCACCTTCCCAGACTCAGTAGGGTGTGCAGGCAACCCTCCAGGCCAACAGAGGGCACCAGGCCACCCCAGGTGACACAGCTCAGTGACCCAGTGCTTCACTTGTTTCTTTCACTGGCTCCCATCAGCTGTGCACAAGCTGTAGCACTTACCCTGGAGTACTTCAGCCCTTTGCTCTAAGGCAGGTCAGGTGCCATGGGGCCCGATCTCAATCCTGACCTCACAGCACTCCATGTGGGAAAGTGTGATCTGGACTTGGTACCCCAGAACCACCTCTCTTCTCTTTACATAGGAATGGTTTTTTTTTGGTTTTTTGTTTGTGTGTTTTTTTTTTTTTTAAGCAGTGGCTCTTGCTATATTCCAGGATGGCCTCAAATTCTTGACCTCAAAAGATACTCTTGCCTCAGACTACCGAGCAGCTGGAACTCCAAGGCACACAGCATCATGCCAGCTTTGGAGGTTCAGTGAAGCTATAGAACCAAAGCACTTAGTTTCTTGGGCAGAACAGATGACTAGGTTTCAGGTTGAGCTTGGTTTTCTTGATGTGTGCCATGCAAATGCCTGCACAGATACACTGAATGAAACTCTCTATAGTCCTGGTCCTTGGGGCTGGGATATCAGCAGGCTGGGATGGAGCAGAAGGCCTGTGTCCCCCAGCAGCAGGAGGCGCCCTGAGGTCTCTCCCTCTGTTGGTTCTGGCAACCCATGAATTCTAGACTGCCTGCTTACACCTCCCCTGTCCCCCTGGTTACCTCCCTTCAAGGTTCAGGGAGGTGGAGCGAGACATCTCCCTTAGCAACCCTGCCAGCTCTGCACAGAAACTAGGGATTGACTGATTTGTTTATTGAGTTTGCAGGCTGAGCATGGAGCCCACAACTGCCCGTGCAGCAGGCAGCCTGCTTCTGCTCTTCATAACAAGTGTGCAAGATGGTTCCCAAACAACAGGCAACAAAAGCAAAAGTTAAAAGAAAAACTGCAACATAAGGCCGCCCTTACAAGGCTCGGTGTGGTGGCACAAGTCTATAGCTTCAGCTGCTCTGGATGCTGAGGCAGGAGGATGGCTTGTGCCCAGGAGTTCAAGGCCAGCAAAGGCACCACATCTAGACTCCGTCTATCCTTCTTCTAAAGTCCCCCTCACACCTACCACACATTGCAGTGGACTGGCCATGTTTCCAACTAGTCCCCAGCATGCCAGTGGTGTGGCAAAAAGAGGAAGTGATCATATGGAAACAGCATCCCACTCTGATCCATCCACACTCACTGCCTCCCTCACTCTTGGACTCATCCTCTTGGCCTTGGAGAAGGCAGGTAGTCTCCCTTTACTGTTAGCAGCATACAAAACAGCAGCAGTGGTTCTACACACACATCCTTCCTGGACTCCAGCACTCTCTGAGAGAAGAGTTATCACAGTGTCCCTACTATGTCAAATGCCCTTAGCACAGCAGAAATGTTCCTGACTTCTCACCAGAATCCCCTACAGGTCCAGGAGTTGAACACATATCCCAAGGGGATACAATTTAGAGGGTCTCACCAAGAAGCAGCAGACATCGATGAGTAGGACAGTGGGGATACCTCCAAAGCTGACGCCCTGGAGCACAGTGCTGTTTTGTGCCGAGTTGTAGCAGTAAGAGTCATTGGGCTTGTTCCCGAGGCCCAGCCCTTCTCGGATGGACATGGACATGGACAGCTCGAGGAATGGGGAGTTAATCATTGCCCCTGGTCTCTCTGCAGAAAAAAGGACGACATAGGAAGTCAGCATGCAAAATCTCTGCCAGTTTCCCCAGTAAAGTGTGGTTGACTCCTGGGTCATGGAGAACAGCAGGCAGCAGCACAGAATGGGGCCGCTGGGCTCTGGAGTCCAAGTATCTGGCAGAATCTGAGGAAGACAGTCCCACTGTGAAAAGACCTAAGAGGGTCAGATGGGCCAAGCAATAGCTCATCCAGGGAACACAGCAGGTGGACAACCTCAAAGGGGCTGAGAAAGGGAAATACAAAGTTGCCATGGTTCTTGGTTCAGAGAAGCTACTACAGAAAAGCCTTCCTGTGGGAGCCCCAGGAGCCCCAGGGAACAGGCAGGGAGAGAAGAGACCTAGATCCCTGGAGGGGTACCACAGGCCCATCCAAACCTTGGAAAAGATGCTACTATTCTGGGAATGTCACAGGTGGGTCTGGGAGAGGGGCCCAGGGGCACACTGGGATCTGGGGCCTGCCTAGCATACACAGCTGCTTGGAGAAGCAGATGGAGGGCACGCAGGGCAGACAGAACCCACTCTGCCCTCTGATCCTGCTGCTTTTCCTCTCAGAGGGTCAGCATTTCTAGAACAAACTCCCCCCCCCCAAGCATGGCGATGGTACTGTCCTGTTCTTCCAGCCTTCTGGCATCTGTCCTCTGGATGGGACTCAGTATCTCAGGTGTTCCCCTGTGTCCATGCCATGGCTGAGGAGCCGGGGATGGAACTGCCCCTTTCCCCTCACCACATGGCCCCAGCCCAGTTCACTCAGACTTCTCAGGGGACTTCTGTTCAGTCTGCTCTTTCTACTTGAGGGTGAGGAAGAAAAGCATGGAGAGTCCAAGCAGAGGTCTGGGGTCCCTGGAGAACTGGTGGGATATCTCTGTGTGGACTAACTCCTGTCTGACTCTGGCCTACCCAACTCAAGACCCTCACACAGAAGAATGTGCAGGGTTGAAGGCACAGCAGGACTGCAGAAGAGGCTAAGTCCCCATCTCACCCTGTAAGAGCAACTTCCATGGCTGCAAGAGGTGGAGTGTGACACAGAATCACAGGAGTGGCTCTGCACAGTGACAGAAGACACCAGCAGGAGAGGTACTCTTCTTTTTTTCTTCTAGTACTGGTATCGAACTCAGGACCTCACGCTTGTGAGGCAGGCGTGGTGCCACTGAGCTAAATCCCCCAACCGGGACAGGTATTTTGCCCAGGTATCACCTCAGGGAACACTCTACCCCAATAGTGTCACTGACTAGTCTGTGGGGAGAGCCAGGGACAGACAGGTTGTTGGAGTGGTCTTCACAGTGAGCTGCTTCTACTGACAGAATGGCAGCCTGGGGACTGTCAGCTGCTTCATCAGGCTCTGTTGCCATCCATGTCCTGCTGGCTTTCCTGACCGTGTTCTGGCTGTCCTTGCCTGTGCTGGAAACACCTACTGCTAGTTTGGGAGTTCTGGATGGAAACCCTCAGTCCTCCGTCTGACCAAATGTCTCTGAACCCAAATGCCCACCTGGGGCTTCAGGTGTTTCCCTGAACTCCCAGCGTAGGTCCTCATCCATAGTGCTCCTCTGCACCAACCCTGCTCCTCTCCCAGCACCCAGCAGCCCAGCTTCCCTCCCCTCTTTCCAAGGGCTCCAGGCCTTGTCCTTGTCCCAAGTCAAGCCCCTAGCAAGGTCTTACACAGGCCCTGGGGCTGCTGCTGCACACCAAGTTCCCTTTTAAAGTTTAGAATCAGGAAAAGAACACAGTAGAACAAACAAGGATGGACAGTGGAGAAGCAAAGAACAATCAATCACCCTCATAGGATGCTCACAGAGCAGCCTTGACTCTGGAAAGGGGAGGCTGCTGGGGGGAGGGTCTGGGAGGCGGTGCTGATGTTGCATTATGCTTGAGTTTTGGATAGATAGGTAGGAGGAAGGCCGTGGCCTTCCCTCTGCAGCTCAGTCACACCTCCAAGCTGCTGTCCTCTTTCTACATGGGCTGGGTGTAGGGCCCAAGTTTGCTGAGAATTAAGTGTCAGCTAGCAAGTATCTAGCCTGGGCTGGAACTCAGGCCAGGTCTCAGGGCCTCTCACCCAAACAGCTTGTCCTCCAGCCTCTCTAGGTGAGGGGACAGCTGTGGTCCCCAGTCCCTCAGGCTCTTCTTGGTCAGTCCTTGGGAGTAACAGGCAAGAGGCCAGACCCTGCTGAAACATCTGTCCCTGTTCTCAGAACAGCCCGTCCATCTGCCCCTCTGAGAGGACAGGAGGGCCACATCTACAGGGGTTGCCTTGCCAGAGAAGAAGACTATGGGTGGCGGGGCCAGGCCAGCAACCAAGGTCTGGGGGGTGCAGCCTCCCTAGTACATGGGAGGCCTGGGGTTCCATTCTCAGCACCACAAGTAAAATCGTAAAATAATATAAAGAAACAAGAAACTTAGCAAGGAGACACTGTGTCAGCAGGGGCTTGGCTTCATCCCCTTGGCAACATTCCGTCCTCTTGTATTTGTCAGGTACATATAGGAGGAAACAGCTGTACACCCACCCTCTCATGCCACCTCTCACAGCCAGAGGTGTCCCAGATGACTCCAGCCCTCACCCCATTGTGCAGCCCATGATCACTGAAGTCTGGCTCTGGGTGAGACAAGGCTGAATCCATCAGTAGGTCTCAAACTTGCGGGAGAAGCCAGCCACCAATGTGAATCACCACCTGACTGAGCTGGCTGCCCCTGCAGCAGACAAACATCCCTATGCCTCTTCCCGGAGCCTCAGCCAGTTCCACACACAGTCAGGGTCCTCCTGTGGTCACCAAACCTTCCAATTCGGTCTGATCACAGCAAGCCTATTAGCAATTTTATTCTTTCTGCTTTTCTTCAGCCACCTGTGGTCAGCCAGGGGCAGGAGAAGGTCGCAGAGCAAACACAGACTTCTTAGGGCACCGCTGAACAGGGTCTAGGGGCCGGAACAACTGTCACCTTTGAGGAAGTCAGCCCTGGTGTTGATGGGGGAGGCCGTGGGTTCTGTGTCAAGTGAGCAGACTCCGGAGCTGGGCTCCACACAA
>PVIR01031226.1:0-19610 GCA_004026965.1 Petromus typicus | reverse complement strand
TTGGAAATGATTTGGGGAGAAGCACAATGGCAATTCATGAGATGAATAATTTACTATATAAAGTCATAAAATTAAATTTGAGACTCTTTTAGTTGCCACAGATCTGTTTTCTATTTTTTAAAAATCTTTTATAAATCATTAGTCATATAGTTGAGATCAACCACTGTGACTATCCAGAAGGATAGTCATATAGATAAAAGCCAGTTTTCCTGGTGATCAGAATAAACAGGTTTGGGATCATAGCACAAAGGCCAAGATAAAGGGGTCACTACAAAATGTTGATCATAGACAAGGAATGCTAGAAAGCTCCAGTAAATCACAATGAAGTGTTCTTCCACACGTCTTATGATAGTGGGTATAAAATAGCAGCAGTCATCTCCTTTGAAATGGGAGCTTATCATTACCACAAGAAGATAGAAAAATAGAAGCGTTCTGCTTTTTTTCCTCTAGTACCCAAAGGAAAATGAAAAGGTGAGGGTGGAGAGACTCTTAAAGCTGCAAGTGTCCAGTTTCCCTTGTTGGTGCAGCATGGTTGTTCTGTATCTGCTCAGTCATCTACTTCAGTGGAAAACTAGGTGCCATGAGAAAGGTGAAGGTCACTTGTTCTACAAAGTATTTTCCAACTTGAGGATGAGAATCTTTAACAAACTTCCTCAGACTTGATTTTCATACTACTAACCATACTTGATTAGGGTGAGATAGGAAATAAGTCAGTCTGGGAAAATAGAGTGATAGGAAGATGTCTGACATTTGTGTAGGGTCCTCCACCCTTAGGAGAAAACAGAGAACCTCTGAACTGCCAGAGGTACGTCGCCATCACTACCATTCTCATTATCATCATCATCCAAATGAATAGTTTTTAAGAATTTTGGAATATATTCATGACAATAAAGTTTGGAGGCTTTGAAATCAACTATCGTTTCTTTCTTTCTTTCTTTTTTTTTTTTTTCCCCAGAAGCAGGTATTGAACTCAGGATCTTGTACTTGCCAGGCAGTTGGTGGCACTACTGAGTTACACCTTTGGCCCAAGAAAACATTTTAAAGGTAAACATTGGGCTGTAGTTACAAGTCAAGCATTTAAAAATTAATACATTAATTTCAAAGTAAATGTAGTATTTGAATCTCCTTTCTCACAGAGTAGGGGATCAACACAAACACATAAAGCATCTTTAGGCCAGTCACTGTGCAGGAGCAACTGGCCACCACTTTCTAGCTGCTAAGGGTTAAATGTGCCCAAATTGAGGTGGTGAGAGAGGAACAGAGATCCATAGACATCTTCTCCTTACAAATATGGCCTCAGGAAAGGACCAAGAAGACACAGAAGCTCCTGAATAGAGTGTGGCCTGGGGCTTCCAACAGTAGCTTGTGGCAATTCAGGAATTCAGCCAAGGTGTTTGCTTCCTGTTCTTCCTGAGTTTGGGCCAGCACTACCTTCTTTCCCCAGCTCTTTTCTACTATGTTAGTAATTTTTAATCTAATATCTTTCTGCTTGGAAAGTTTAGAATGGCTTTGGTTTTACACAGTCAAACACTGTGATTATATTTTTGTTCCAAGTCACATAAGAGCTGAGTAGCAAAGCTGTGAAGCAATTTAGGGCTGCTTCACTGTAAGTTCTGCAGACTTGGAACAAACTGCCTTCTAGTTGCTGAAGAATATGCTCTTTTGGGAGAAAAAGATCTTGTTATCTTTATAAGTGACCAAGATGTCAGAGAAGAGGCAGCACAGATATTATAAGAAGAGAGGTCCTTCTTGGAGGTGGTAGCCTATGTTTATATGCATAAACTCTAGCCATAAGGATAATGTCCTTTTTTTTTTTTTGAGGAAGAACTACATGTTCTTTGGTGGAATAAACACCGTGCTAGTGTTTTCTGGAAGTAAAAATTGATGCCTTTATAGCGAGCAGGTCAATAGTAGGAAAAATACCAGGCTAGTGAGCTTTTCAGAATCTGGTGACCACAAAACACCTAAAATGCATGTGCAGAAAGTTTTTCATGCACTAATTTGCGGGGCTCCTTTTATAGAGGGAAAGACAAGGACATCACAGAAGAACCACAGTGGACAGTGTGAGGGACTTGCCTTTCTTTTCAAAGCAGCGATAATATTTGAGTCAGATCAAGAAAGGGGGTGCACTTAGGACACAGTAAAAGGCCCATGTGCATCTGTGCTATCTCTTATAGGTGTGAGCATGCTTGTGGATGAAAAGGTGGCAATTTGAATTTTTAATCTTGCCTCTGTGTTTCAAAGATCTTATCATAAAACAGTTACCTCACAGGATTATGTCAAAGGGTAAAGCACCCAGCCAGAGCTGGTTTATAACAGGTGCCGAGCTAATATTTCTTTATTTGAAGTCAGTCAGTCGCCTCACTGATCGAGTGTCTGCCAGTTGCCAAACCTTGTTCCAGGTGCTGGGAGGGAGACATTGGGCCTCAGGGTCTGGAGGTGGCATCTGAATGCACTGCTTTTCAGTTTTCCCTTATAATACTCTCCCTCGCCCCTTGGCTTTCTCAAGCTCCCAAAAGGTCTTACATTCCTTAGGAAGTGAAGTAGAATCAAGAAAAGTCAGATTAAGAGTTACAGCAAGTATAAATTAAATATCTTAGAAGGGAGAAATTATCAAGGGACCATTTGTAGCTTCTTCTCTGGAATTTGTAGAAAACAGGCTGAGAGAACTGTCCAGCTGAGTGTGAAAGATGAGAGAAAATGCTGTTAAAAGTCTGTTATTTTGTTTTGGAGGTGTCTTCATTATGGATGCTTTTATCTGAGAGTATCTTCTGAAATCAAGGATTGAAATGCACACGTGTTATTCTAGACGTTCCCTGACTGGGATGCTGTTGATTGGGTGCAATGGGAACTGCCCAATTTTTTGATGTATCCAGTGTCTCAGCTGAATATCCTTCTTGTGTCTGTGGGAAGCAGTGCCAACTCTTCAGGAAGGATTTCTATTTTGTTTTGCTTTCATCTCCTGGCAGAGTGAGCAGGTAGTTGCTAATGAACTGCTGAACTGCATTGCCTTTAACTTTCCTGTCCCTTCTCATTTTTGTCCAATAGCCTTTACTTTTTTCTCTTCACATTTCTGGGCTATAATATGTCACACACTCAATTGACTCTGGTTCAGGGCAGTGAGAGTCCATGTTGGCACCCGGTGTAATGGAGATTGTCATCCAGCTTCCCACCTAAACTGGGGCTTTCTCAAATTCAGTGATTTTTAAGCTGGCTAGAGGAAAAACTTTTTGTATATTTAGTCTGGCTACGCACTTAAAGATATTTAGACAGAACTATTTTTTGGGTGGGTATAGAAAATTGAACATTTTTATCTCCATTAAACACTAGCTTGCATTAAGTATATATAAAAATTGACTAATCTCTGTTCCTATTGACATTAAAAGTAAACCTATGGGTCCCTTAATTATATATTCCCAGTATTTTCCCATAGTAACTTTCTGTGGTAAAGCCTTTATTTCCAATACTGTAAATTAAAATAGATCTAAAAAAAAAGAGGAAAACATACTAAAAATTAGACCTACTTAAAAAAGATATTAAATTCAACAATGTTGACTTACTCTGTATAATGATATAAAAATTTTTAAAGATGACCTTTATGTATATACTTTTCAGGTGGCAGGGATGGTTTGTCACGTGTTGTCACCCTGTAGGCCACACTGGGAGTCACTCCGTGGAGTGAGTGCTCCAGCTTTTGCTGGCTGGTATAGACCAGATCAACAGATACACGTCCATAGTTCTGTTTCTGCTCAGTTTGGACTGACCTCTTAGCCACACTTGCCTTGAGATTCCCTCAAAACACTGTTGTCCAGTAGAATATAACATGAGCTATATACATAAAATTTATATATAAAATATATAATTTGTATATGAATATATTCATGTATATATTTATATATTCATACATATGATTTATATATAATTTAATTTATATAAATGTGAATTTAATTCATATAATTTATATAAATATATATTCATATACATATAATTTTCAGTAGTCACATTAACAAAAATAGACAAGTATAATTTTAATATTATTTCACATAATCTGTTAAAATGAACATGTCAACATGTAATCCACATGAAGTATCTATAGGATGCCTTACACACTCTTTGGACAGGAAGTCTGAAATCCAGTGTGCAGTTTTCATTTATAGTGCCTTCAATTTCTATGTCTCACATTTCAAGTGGTCATTAAGAACATGTGACTGGCAGCCACCATATTGCCTCTGAAATACCCCAGAGCGATAAGATTCATCTACAAAGTCTTGTGTCTTGGAAGAAAACCACCTCAGTGAAGCAAAATTTCAAAGTCTGTGGTGAGAGGAAAGCATGGTGGGTAACCTTAAGAAAGGTCCATGACAAATGACCCATGTTCCTTTTCTTACCTGTCAGTGACAAAGTGATATGGAAGTAGCTTCAGCTCAGCACTCTGAAGTCATCCTTTTAATAAGTCTTTATCTTGGCCTATTCAACTCTCTTACATTTTTGATTTATCTGTTCCTCATAGTGTGTCTGAAATAAAAACTGTAGTTAGTATCTTATATATTGTACAGTTATTTGCAAACAACAAGTGATACAAATTAGAAAGGCATCAGTATAATATTAAAGCACCCTTGGTTGGCTGTGTCTTTTGTCTTTTCCCTCAGTCAGTTTTTCCTGTAGGGATGATGTCCTGAAAATCTACCTCTTCCATGTTGATTGTCATCATTGTTGTTTGGGGATAATGATGGCTGAGCTGTCTGACCTGGCAAGAACATCTTTGCTTCCCCAGGGTGAACTGCACTCGTGTGCACTTCATCTCCTTAATGACATTCACAATGACAGTTTCAGCTCAGTCTCCTTGATATCCCCACAGGATCCTCAGTCCTATAGACTGCTTCAAGTTATATGTGTGGGTCAAGAACACCACTTCCATTTGGGCATTCACAGAATTTGAGCAGTCAAATATTCATAGTTAATTGCTTGATAACTTTTGCTTTACTGTTAGACACAAGCCTCATGATTCCACTTAGTTACATTCTACAGGGGAAAAAAATCCAAACTATGAGTGCTTAGAAAGAAGGGTGATAGTTGGATGTCATCTCAGAAGTCTAAAAGAACAAAGTCATAAGTTTTCAAAGTCCTGTCTTCTCAACCTCCGTCTATCTCTAGTGTGTCTCAGATCATAACTTCAGAAGGATGAGGGCTTTTTAGTAGATAGTGAATTTTGTCAGTGCTATTTCCAGACTGCTTAATTTTAAAATTTTAGTTTTATAAGAATGAAGTTAAAGTTAGATGCTAAGTCCAAGACCGTCAAGGGCATAAAGGATTCATGATAAGACAAGTTTATCTTAAAGGAAGCATTTTAAAAAGTAGAATTTATTGGTACATTTTAGGAATACAGTATGATCACATTCATCTTGAGAATCTGTATCATGATACATCTTGATTCTTATTTTTTGCCATTCTTCTGCCTTCTCTCCAATCCCTCCACCCCACTATGTATATAAGTTTGGTTTCAGTTTTTTCCTTTTTACCTTCACATTTTTTCTTTCTCTAAAGAAGGACAAATTTTGAATTTAGGAGACCAAGCATGCACACTAGGTCCCAAAGCTAGAGAAAAATGAGGACTGAGAGGAAAGGAAATGGGGAATAAGAAACATGAAAGGATTGTTTTAGGTGCTAGCCATAGGCTGTGGTTGGTATCGTGGAGAATGGTACCAGGGGCAAGGGTAAGGTTGTGAGTTAGAAAGGAAAAGGACAGAGGCAGAGGTCTGTCCTCCATGGATGCTTCTTCTAGGCATCATGGAATTCAGTCCTCCTCAGGTGCTCTGGTAGAAGATTCTGGTTTATTGTGGAATGTTACTCTGATAGAAAGAAGATCCCAGGATAACCCTTCAGTCCTGAACCACATTCACCGTGCCAGGGAATGATACAGATGTGGTGCACATTATAACAAGGTGTTACCAGTTCCCCAGTTCAGGTGAAATATGAGAAGACATAGAGGAAGTATTAGACAAATTTCTGTACCTTCAAGATCTAGCAGAATGAGAGAAGGATTTTTGTTAAGTTCTATTATGATTTTCATTTTATTAGAAAAAAATGACGAACAATGTAAACATGTTGCAGACATGTACAAAAAATAAGGGAATCAAGAAGTGGGTGAAGGGGGAAAGAAGGAAAGCAAAGGGGATGAAAAAAAGCAAGATTCTTATGTTCATGTACCAATTGTCCATAAAGAATGTAACCATTATATATGACACACATGTTCTAGTAAAAATAAGTCATATCTCTTATGCCTCTGTTCTACTTGTATTAGACACCTTCCCGTCAGTGGCATAAAATATCCAACACCCATAATTTAGAGGAGAGGTTTATTTGGATCATGGTTTTTGAGGGCTTAGTCCATGGCTGGCAGGCTCCAAGGCAGAAATGACGTAGTGGAGGAAAACTGCGCCACCTCTGGTAATCAGGAAGCAGAGAGATAGAGAAGAACAAGCCATGGACAAGAGTAAATGCTTCCAGGTGATTCCCCTCAGGACCCACCTCCACTCAGCCTCTACCTCCCAGCAGCACATCCAGTACGAACTCATCTATGGGTCAATCCACTAAAGACAATTTCTCTCATGATCTGTTCTCCTTCCAGAAGACCCACTTCTGAACACATGAAGCTTTTTGAGGACATTTTAGATGGAAACAATCTACTTTTCTATTTATGGTCAGTCCTTTTGTGTTTCCATCAAATACTCCAAGTTTCTTCTGGCCTAGGACACTGGCATATTTGTTCCTTTTCTTTGAATTTCACATGCCTTGCCTGTATTTCAAAGTTCTTACATATTCCCTGGACTCTTACATGCCTTAAACACCACTTTGGCTAGCAAATGTTCCACAAATTATTTGTTAAATAAATTCATATAATTGAATAAAACATAATAAATGTGTTTCTTCTAAAGAGCAGAGACAAAGAATTATAGTCTTCTTCGAAACTGTCTCAGTGCTAGATTCTAGACTAAGGAAAATCTAGCAAATATTGTATAATGATTACAACTAAGTGTTGAAGTTCTTTCAATAATCATAATCTTGGAATAATAAAGTGGCTCATGGAAAAGCTAGAGGAGAATTCCTTGACTCCATTCCACACTGAAGAATGGTAGAAGAAATAAGTACAAGTAAGATGCTACAGAAATATATCATTTCATAGTCCGGTAGTGTGGCTTGGAAGAGGAGCAGTGTTGAGTGGCAACTAGTTTTCCAGTTGGTGGTCATAACCATCTCAGGGAAAAATAAATACAAAATCAGTTCTTGCACTCATTCATAACAACTGGTGCTTCATCGAGAGCTAGGCAAGCCGTCTTTTCATAGAAGACAACAGAGAATCTTCTCAGGCTCTCAGTGTGGAACGCTTGGGACATTTGTATTCTGATATTCCTGAGTGAAGACACTGTAGCATGCACACCATGGATAGAGATTGCCAGGTCTTAACTCACTCCCTGACCCCACCCTGTATATGCAAACACTTTTCAGCTAGTTGAGTTACTAAAAAACAGGTAGGGTGGGTAGGGCTATGGGAAAAAATGAAAATTAAGTTGTGTCTTATACTGGTACAAATCCCCATTATGGAGTGCAATCATGATGTGTATATTTAATGTACCAATAAAGATTAAAAAAAAAAACCCAAAGTAATTATTAGACTAGAACTAGAACTTTGAATACTATACAGAGTGCAGATGATATGAAAGGGACAGAAACAGAAAGCTGATGAGAAGCCCCAGGGGCTTGGGGTCTGGTATGTCCAGTGTTACAGGATGCTTTGTTCATTTCAGGAAGGTCCATCCCTGAGGGCCTCGAGTGTCCCTCGACCCAGGCCCTGCCCTTCTGTCCATGCACCTGTCCTGTATGTTGGTCAAATTTCAGTTTCTGTGGTTGGAAAGAAATTTTACATATAGCCATCTAGGGCAAAAAGGGAGGAGATTCCCAGGTTCCTGAAATTTGGAACAAATGGCAGAAAATTTTTGGAATTCTCAGTTCCAAAGTTGATGATTTCAAAGCCTATCTCAGTGAGCAGACTGTTTGTTGCTCCAAGAGTCTAGAATCCCTACAATGGTGGATTTTCATCTATAAGCCCTTGTAGGCAGAAAGTCAATGACATAAAATGAATAAATTTGGTCATATTTTAATTTCTTCTGAACTTCTTGTGTTGGATGTATTTCTTTGTGAACTATAAATAATTGTGATGATTTCTTCATATTTTCCTAGCCTCTGAGTACAGCCAAAACCTCAACTGCCAGTATCCATGGAAGTTGAGTGTCAGGAAGTAAAGTATGAACCAAAATTATATTTCATGTATAATCAGATTTGATAATAAAGCAAATTTCTCTTCATATCAAGATGCCACCTGTTGTCTGAAGTAGATTAAAAAGTACATAAAAATAATTATATCACAAGGCACAAAAATCTAGGCTCTCTATAAAGTACTTCAAGAAGTATTTCCAGAGAGCACAGAAGCAACAAGATGAAGATTAACAAGTGAGCTGATAGATTTCAGAAAAAATGTAAGGACATTTAGAATCATTGCAGAAATGAAAACTAAATACAGGCAAAACAGTGATGGACACTAAGTAGATACTAAATGGAAATCAAATTTATTGTGGAAAATAGAGCAAAATAAAATTAATAAAAATTAAAATGACAGCATCCTCGAGGAGGAGTCTGATCATTATACACTGCAAACATATACAAATAAAAATAAAATATCAAGGTAAAAATAAAGTGACAGAACAATAGATACAAAAGTCAAAAACAATATACCTAATATATGTTATATGACAAAATATATGTAAAGATAGAATACAATTTTTGAAATGAAATAAGACTTTATAGAAAAATACAAGAGGACATTATATTAAGAAACAATATGGAGAAAAACAAAACTAAACAACCACCGCAATCATCACAAATTTAATACATGACAACTGTAGTCTGGAGAAATAAGTTGGCTAAAAGCTAATCAAAGGGTTCTTTAGTGTTTAGGAAAAATGTGTATCACTGATTTACATAAAATAATCAAGTTTCTATGATTTTACTATAGTAATTTTAACATGATTTTGAAGCTTAGAATTTCATATTTTTCTTACATGGAAACAGCAGACAGAAATTTTCAAATGCAAAAGAACTTCATATAGTACTAATGAGTCTTTCTTGAGAGATAAAAATTGTTGATATTAAAACCTAACTAGCTAAGAGATGAGTAAAAAAAATTATAATAAAACCTTAATGATTTAGATATGCAAGACTGAGGGAATTTTGGTTGTAAATAAGGTTATAAACATTTAGGATGCTTGTAAGATGTTTCATGTTAGAAAATGGGGAGGGATGGGTGAAAAGAAATAGTGTTTATCTTTCAGAATGAAGTACAAAACAATTTTCTTAATGTTGACTACAAATACTGTAATTGACATAAAACTAAGCTACTTGAAGGAAAATATGCTATGAAAAATAAATATAAGCAGTAATAATGTGTTTGATCACAATTGGTACTATTGGGGTGTAGAAGTAAATTGAATGCAAATGTGAATATGCTCATTTCCTTTTATGTTATGAAGCAATATGTTAAATAAGATATCTAAAATAAATGTATGTTAATAAATGCAAAAAGTAAAGAGGAAAGATAACTTGATCTAAGGTATCAGAAGAAAGTTCCCATATTGTCATTCATACACACAACAAATTAAATATCTGTATATGAAACACAGAGTATAAAATTCCACAGGTAATAGATGTCAAGAAAGAGCATAAGAGAATTAATATAAACATAGTTTTCATGTTGGAAAGATGATAGGCTGGAAATATTTCAAAATAAAACTTTTTCTATTTTATATGTTCTGCTTGTAGGAGTATATGAGAACAATATTTACCAGAAGCCAGTTCTCATTTGTGAATATCAACTGGGTATTGAGTTTCCCAGCACCATTTAAGATTTTCTTTATTAGTATGTGTTTGTAGCACATGTTTACATTCCTTGTGGGGATTGGTGTATGTGCATAATGTATCTTCATTAAATTTTTATCCCCTTTCCTTTCCTTTCATCTCCCCTCCATCCATCGCTTAATTTTCTTCTTTTGGTTACATGCTTCCAATACATAACATTTGCAGTTGTTGTGTGGGGTGGGTATGTGTTCGTAACACATCTAATTTCGTTTTTCATTCTCTTTTTCTCTTCTTGACTTCTCTCTTCTTCATCCTTTCATCTTGTGATCCTCTTCCCCTTTGAGAAAGACCTTTTTCCTCCTCCTTATCCATCTCTTATTTTGCTCATTATACTTTGGGTTTCTCATATAAAAGAATCTATGTGATGTTTAGACTTGTACACAGCACCTTTTTTTTTTTTGTTTTTGAGACAGGGTCTCACTTTGTGGTTCAGGCTGGCCCTGAGCTCAGCCTCAAACTCACATCACAGTAATCCTTCTGTGTCTGCCTCCTGAATACTGGGATTACAGGCGTGAGCCCCCACCCCTGGCACTGTGGTATGTGGGTACTGGTTGTTGCTGCTGGGTGTTGCTGTGGTATGTGATTACTGGGGATCAAACCCTGGTCCTTGCACTTGCAAGACAGGTGCCAGAACCACTGAGCTAACTCCCCAGCCCTACACAGCCCTTTTTTGAAGACACTGTTTTCCTACTGGTATTCTGGGTGCCTTACAAAAGAATATTTCATCATATATATGTGGATTTATTTCTGGGCTTTTATTCTGTTCCATTGGTATGTTGTCTCTTCTTTATTCTAGTCACGCACACACACACACACACACACACACACACACACACACACTCCTCTATCCATTCATTCACAGACATTGCTTGATTCCACCCCCATATTCTGAATTGTGCTTTAATAACATAAGAATGTAGATTTTTTAAAAGTGGTGATTTTACTTCTTTTAGTTATGTATGCAGAAGTGGAATTGCTGGATCATATGATAGATCTATTTTTAATTTGGGGGATTATGAATTATAATGTTGGTGACATGTTGAAATTATAATTTATTATATTAGATAAACTAAAATATATTGCTGGTTAACTGCATAAGTTTCTGGTTTGTAGAATGTTGTGAAAAACACTTTAAATTGCCTATGTGGCTACCATGGCATTTTAATTTGGAACACTCTGAAAGAAACTGTTCAAATTAATTGCATTTGAGGAGTGGAATTAGAGATTTAAAATGAGATGAACTTTTTCATCTATACTTATCAGTGTAAGTGACCTCTCTTTGTAATAAACATTGTTAAAGATACGTGTTAAATAATTGAGCCAAATTACCAGTAGATGCCTTCATTTTAAATTATTTTCCACTAAATCATAGTGGAAAATTAAATTCTAGTTAAAATTTGGTTAAATTCTTAGTCATCTAGTCTCTAGATCATTTCCATCAATTGTCTGTTCTTTTTGAAATGGTCATCCCATATCAGTGTGGTGATTTTTTCTTTATTGAGACTTTAATTCAGGGCTTTCACATTGAGCTTAGTCCCTAACTTTTTCTATTTTCATTTTTTAATTGGACACAAGGTTTTATGAAGTTCCTAATCACCTAAATTATTACCCAAACAGCACTCAAACTTGTGATTTTCTTGCCTCAGCTTCCCAGACAGCTGGGATTATAGGCATGTGCCACTATGCCCAGCATGTTGACACATGGCTGGGATAGCATTAACCTACAAGGATGCTATTCCTCACTTCTACCTGCACTGTTCTTAGTACTTCAATTTATCCTTGTCTGGTGATTGACCACGAGAGAAATGAAGAACACAGAAGGACGGGAAAGGGCAATAAAAAGAGAAAATCAGTACATAAACTATTTTGACACTTTGGAAAGAGTAACAACCTCAGAGATGCATTTATGACCTCAGAAAGTAAGAGCTGGGCAGACTTCCGTGGCCATCTGTAGTACCCCTCAACTCAATCTGTGTTTTTCTCTCTCTGAGTGTGTGTATGTGAGGGAGGGTGGAGGGAGCATAGAAGCTGTGAGAAGCTGTTATTTTCCCAGGCCCCTCATTACCCACAAAATAGTTCTTCCTAAGATTTGAAAAATTTTGTGCCTCTGTTACCTAAAATCACACCTAAATGTATTTACTACCTTTTAAGTAATCTTTCATTTTTAATTATAATATTATTTATGAATTTTTACTCACCAGAAAATTCATGTCTCTTGAAAAGTGATAGTATGAAGCACAACACATCAGGAGAAAGACGTGTGCTAAGGAACTATGGCCCTGCATGTTGTCATTCGGCTGATGTGTGTATTGGAGTAGGGAAGGAGAAGCGAAGTTGTGGAATGAGGTTGTGTTTCTGTGTGTTCTTGAATGATCCCTGTGAATGATATGACAAAATTTCTGTCCGCACACACCTTACAATTAGAAAATGGTTGCCTACAGATGAACTAATCACACAGTTACTAGGAGTATATAGGCTACCAGTACATGGAACCATATTTATTTTAAAGGGCTAAAAGCAAAGCATGGAGAAAAAGTCACAGATTCCATCTGAAAGGCATTGACGTAATTTCTATTTGTAACTCAAGGACTGCCTACTTTTATTGGGTTGGTAATAACTCAGCTTGTGTGTAGAGTGCTAGCCATTTAGAAAGTTTTGTAGGAGGAGTTAACTTTCTTCTTATCTCAAAAACCTGGCCCTCTGTCTGTAATTATGCAGTAGAATTCTTATAATCTTCATATACATGATTATCTAGTATATAACTTTCAATAATGACATTATTAAACCTGAGCTGACAGCCCTTCACTTGTGATATTTAATTTACTTTTCAATTTGCCTTCTCTCTTTGGTCTTTTAAGTGGTTCTTAAAGGTGAGTGACTGAGGAAACACTGCCAGTCTCAGGTCACCAGCCAGAATTTCTTTCCTGATAAGTATCTTCAAAATAAATGTCCAACCCAAGTTTCCATGAGTGTCTCCTTGGGCAATGAGGAGCTATTTTAAAGGAGTGTCCTTTATGTGTGAATGAACAGTGATCAATTAATATCTCTTTATGAGTCACCAAAAAACATTGCTTTAGAATATGTTTGCTGTGACTTATGCCAATGGCCATAGCAAATTTCCTTCTTGTCTGCTTTTCTTTTTTTTTTTTTTTTTGAGACAGGGTCTCGCTTTTGTGGTTCAGGCTGGCCCTGAGCTCAGCCTCCAACTCATATCACATCAATCCTCTTGCCTCTGCCTCCTGAGTGCTGGGATTATAGGCATGAGCCATCATGCCCGGCACTGTGGTATGTGGTACTGGTTGCTGCTGGGCATGAGTCTCCACACCCAGTATTGTATGTGGTTAACCAAGGATTGAACCTGGGTCCTTGCACTTGCAAGGCAGGCGCCAGAACCACTGAGCTGAATCCCCGGCCCCTGTCTGCTTTTTCTTGATGGTAAAATCACAGAAAGTTACCTTTATATGTGAAAGTGAGCTGAAGCACAAATCTTGTTTATTTTCCTACAGGTAATTCTTTCCTTGTGATTCTCATATATATGCACCAGAGCTGAAAACAGATATCTAAACTTACTTTTTGAATATTTTTAAAGATATGTAAAACTATATAAAATATGTAAAAAAGGTATGTAGAAAAGGAAAATAATCTATGAAACTCTGAGGCTTTCAAATAAGGTAGTCATTAGGTTCTAGTGAATAGTCAAAGTGGGAAGTCATTAAGCTCTCATGAAATTTAGGCTGAATAAAGAAACCTATAAACATGATCTCATGTGTAATACCCTCATTCACAAACATTATTCAGGATTTCTCAGAAAATACAACAATATGTCCTCTATGACGCTCTCCAAAAGATAGATTTTTGGACTGCCCAAATATTGTAAATGTTCTCCTGTTTGGTACAACACATTTACTTAATATACTACCCCACTTATCTTCATAATGCCCTTATCTCTTTTATAGAAGTCTCTCTAACATGTACGAAAGAGTGCTACTTCTGGGACTCAATGTCAATTTTCCCTAGTAGTTGATATGACAGAATATTGTTGAGATGACAGTCAGTGGGAATATGCCTAATATCAAATAGAGTATAAGGATCCACTTTGCATTATAACTCATAATTGGCTGGGCTTCCTGGATATCATTTGTTTTGGTTTCCCTTCATCTTTCTGACCATTCCATCTTGTGAAGAAGGTAACTGCCTTGTGCATTCTCTCAGATGTTATCAGTTCAAATTTCTAACTAGTAATATGTGAGCTTCCCTTGGCCACTAAAGTCCACTCCCCCTAGTGGCATCAGAGGTTCAAGGTTATGAAAAAAATTAATGTGTTCTGGGAGCTGGTTCCATGGAAGACAGATAGCAGTGGTATTCATTTCCCCTAGTTTTCTTTCTTTTTAGAGAGATAGCTTTGAAGCATAGATCCGACATTTGTTTATGAAGCTCCCTAGTGGTATTTGGTTCCCATTGTGCATGGTGATAACTTTGTTTAATAATTCTTGGCTGCCTTTTCTTCCCTTGTCACTAGTACTGATTTTATTACCAGTGTTCCTAGGGATAATCTCCAAAATAAACTATATGGATTCAACTACTTCGCTTAGTTTTTTGCCTGGAAAAGCTCACATTAAGACACTTCTCAATCACTGCTGAATTTCTTTCTTTTGGGCATAGAAATGTTAGAATTAGGTAGCAGCTTTCTTTCTAGACCACATTTTAAAATGGTTTATTTCCTAGATGAATTCATCAAAATTTAAGATTTCAAATATCAAACATTATGCAAAAAGTTCAGTCATCTTTTGAGAAACTCAAATATATGTGTTTATTTTCATTGGTACATGTTTCTGCACCTTCTATTCTTTCCCCCAATTCATAACTCTGTTTTATTGTGGATACCATTCTGTTTTTATCACTGTAGCTTTGTGTAGACCTTGAAGTCAGAAACTATAATGACCCTTGCCTTTCCTTGTTGCTCAGACTGCTTTGCTATTCCAGGTTTTTTCTGATCCCATATGAAGTTTTAGAATTGTTTTCTCTAGTTCTCTGAAGGATGTTTTTGGTGTTTTGATTGGGACTACATTAAATGTGTATAACAGTTTTGGAAGTATGGCCATTTTGATTATTTTGAAGAACTTCAAGTGTCTAATCAATATCTACACCTATAAATCTTCTGAGTACCTCAGGATTGCATTTCTCAAGCCACTTTCTGTGTGATTAGAAACTAAATATCTCATATGATACTCAGATCTGTAAGTGCATTGGTTCTAGTTCTTTCTGTTGTTCATTTTTTTGAGACAGAGTTCACTGGATAGTTTAGGCTGGCCTTGGACTCACTGTGTAGCCCAGGATGGCCTCAGATTTGAACTGATTCTCATAACTCAGACTTCTGAGTGCCAGGATTACAGACATGTGCCACTATGTCAGATTTGGTCCTAGTTTTGTCATTAAAAGTCAAGAAAAATATATCTCCTATCTATCCTATAGGAAATATATTCACAAATTTAAAGAAAAATGTTATATTGTTTGCCTCTAGGATTATCTGGGATTAAGGTTCAGTAAACCTACATCACAGAAATGAGTGCCAGCACTCATAGTTTGGTCACATACTTTTCTGTAAATAACTGAGTTTTTAAAAATTTCTCTCAAATTTTGACAACTAGAATTAAATTTAATATATTTATCATAGTCTGTCAAAAGGGGGCTACATGAGTACATGAATAAATAGACTCACATTCTGTCTCTCTGCCACACAAGCCTACCCCACCTCCATATCTTAAGGAAACAACTATCAATTTCAAGTCCTTACACTGAACTTCAGTGTACATGTTAGCAAAGTTATTTTGCTACTTTTTATAAAAATGGACAATAATAACAAAATAAATCGCTCATATTGATAGATTTTTCTCAAAGCCATCTTGTTGTTTAAAGGACAGCTTTAGATACTTTCTAAATTCAGGAAAGGGCACTGTGACAGGATTAAAAAAATGTAAATGAGTAGGAGGACAAAGAATGCAGTGATGTTTGTTTTGAGTAGTATTTTCTTTGTGATATTTATCTAGATGGCCTATTGGCCTGTACATTTATCTGAGAAATCTGCAAATCTGAGTGTAAAATTTGAAAGCAGATGGAGACTGCATTATTTTGATGAATGGTGAAGCTCTTTGTTTCCTTGTCAGTGAGGTCTGTGTTATCAGCCTTTGTTCTGTTTGCATTAAAAGAAAACACAAGTTGGTTTTGCTTTAGGGATTATCCAGTTTTAAAGGAGAACACTACTAGCAAGAAAGCAAGAGATATGAGCATGCAGAAGGCATGCTATAAGTGCAACAAATTTCATAGAAAATAAGCCACAAAACAATACTGATAATGTGGGCTCTTACATGTGCGTTGCATTTATAATGATCAAAATATTTTGACATATTCCCTCCCTCCCTCCATTTTTTCCCCCCTTTCCTTCTTAGAAAATATTTAGTGTGTGCTAGGAACTGTTCTAGATACTGGAGATACAAAATAAAATATGAAGTTTTGATGTTGTGAAGAGAAATTCAAAATTACAGCTCTTGTTTTTACTATAGGACTAATCACATGAGAGTCTAAACACAAGTCACCTTATAGGTGACTTCTGCAGATGCCATCAGAACGACCTCTATTTGCTTAGTGAAGCTGGTTTTCCTGACACTTTCTTGTGAGAGATCATGCAGACAATTTGCTGGGCGCCTCAGTTGTTATCAACTGTTCGACAGAGGATGCTCTAAAACTGTGGTTGTTATAAAAAATTCTAAAACCAGCAGTACATTAAATTAATTAAGTCAAAATACACCGTAAAGAATCTTGTATCACTGTTCTAATGACTGAAACTGATGTGCTAAATAAAATGAAATCTCTCAGTAAAAATTCATCTAGAAGTCTCCTTATATTAATGCCTTCACTGAAAATATCACCTAACATGGACCATGCCCAGTGGTGAGAAATCAGTTTCTAAAATTATAATGCAAAGAACTTAATGTGATGAGACTGATGGGCTAAAAATGTTGGTTATAATTTCAAAGGGCTCTAAAATTACTAGTGGTACCTGAAGTTTAAAAACTATTTTATGTATTAATTTTGCAATTTGGTCAGTTGGAAATTAGACTTTGTTATTAAGTTATAAATATTACCAAAGAATGAGACATTTTCATATATGTTTAAGGACTTTAACATTGTCATGCCAAGGACTAATAGAATTTAGTTAAAAAGTTAATGAATGAAGCTATATTTAAGTTAGGCTGTTTTTAAAGACTAAATTGTAAACATAGCTGTTTTAAGGAGCTATTATTTTGTCTCAGCTTGACAAAAAAACATATAGTGTTCATATCAATAGCACAAAACAAGCATTCTCTGCTAGTATATCCTGGGATTTGCATTCATTTGAGATTTGTGGGTTATTTAACAAAGGAATCAACCATTACCCTCAAATTTTAAAACCAGTGTAATCCTTACATTTTAAAGGCTCATTTTGTGTTGCGAAGAATTATAACCTTTAGCTAAAGGAATATAGGACTCAGCAGAACCAGCATTATTTAAAGAAAATCATAGCTCAACATTAATACACAGATTTATTTTCTCCTCTAATGATGTGGGAATCTAAATGAGTTTTACTGTCTTCCTTTCAGTGGAAATGTTCCTGTTTCTGTGGGAGGTGTAGGAGAATGCATCATGTCTACTTGATGGAAGATCAGCATCTCTGAGAGATGGGCTTATTAATTACTTGACAGTGAAGATGTAGAAATAATTGAAATATGATGGGCTGCTATGTTCTTTTGCTGCACAATCCCCATTTATTCCAGCTTTCTAATGCCTTCAAACTTGAAAGAAAAAAGAAGAGGGATTTGGCTCATTTGTTATGATTTTTTGTTTGTTTTTAAAGATTGTTTCTAAAGCTATCAGCCAATTTGGAGAGAAACATTGAAAGTCTTCTATTATTCTCTGTTATCCCCAGTATTAATTGTTTAGCACTGTGTCAACAAAAGCCAGAATGATAAAACAGCCATTGACTTGAACTGGCAGTGTAAAAATAGTAAAACAAAATGTTTGTTTCTAGCTTGCTAGCAGAGTTAGAATGTAGGCCCTGTTTTATTGAAATAAGTATGTGTAATCAGGGACGAATGGGTTTGTGTCTGATCATTGCCGGGGACTGAGGACTCTAACATCTTTCTTGGAGCCCAGAAACTGAAATGAACCTCCGGGGTTTTAATCCCTGTTCTACATTCATCAACTCTAACTAAGGCCTCTGTGTAGTGGTTGGAGGGCAGCTCTGGGTAATTTGTGGATTAAGGAGGTAGATTTGTGTAAAGCACTGAAAGCAGTATCCAGTATGTGTTAGTGACTGGTGACTTCTTTGTCTCTTTCTGCAGTGTTGCCAGGAACACATGGCTGGGTTTTGTTTATTCATCTACTGGTAAAAAATATTTCAAGCTGTCATCTCTTCCAGGCAGAATAGAAAATTACATTTTGCTTCTTGGATATTAGGATTCAGAGACCAAATCAGACTTAAGGCGAACATTTGAAAACATAATGTTTGTATTTAGCTTTATAAATTTTTCTGAATATATAAGTATCATTTACTATTTAAAATATTCAAACAGTACAGAAGTATCTTAAGGAACAGACATTTTTTCATGGGCATGAAAACATACTTGCTTATGCACATTGCTCTTGTAAATATATACATTTTGTTTTAAAACTACATACCTTTGTTGAGGGGTAATTTATATTTCATGAAATTCATAAAATGAATTCAATGATTTTTAGTAAAATGAATTAGCTGTTTGGCTGTCACTGTAATTCAGTATTTCAGTCATCCCATCAACTCATAGATGCTTCAACCTCATTTTTAGGGTACCCCTTCCCCTCAGCCCCAAGCAACCAGTGTTTGCTTTCTCTGGATATTTCATATGAATGGAATCATATAGTAATATAATGTGCAATTTTTACAGTAGTCTTCCTGAACTTAGTGCAATGTTTTGGAAGTTCAAATATGTACTATGTATGTATCAGTAATTTGCTTTTGTAACTAGATATGTCATTTATATGTTTTATATCAGTACATAGGAATCTATCTCACTGTTTTTAGTGGCTACAGATTATTTCATTTTAGGACTACATCGTAATATTAAAGACTTGAAATATTTCAAGCTGTTTTGATTTTTTCTAATATTTTTGTAAATATTTCTAGACACCTTTTGGTGTAAGTATGTAGTGAATCATATTACATTTTAACCCTTCTGTGGAATAATTCCCTTAAAGTGAAACTTCTATGAAAAAGAACACAACAAACTTTAGATTCTGTTGCTGATTCTTAAGTATTTTTTGAAAGCTAATATAACTTCCAGTAATCAGTAATCTGCAAGTGTCTGTTTCCCAATATTTTCATTTATGTTGTTTTTTGTTAAATCATTATTAGTTTGATAGTTAAGCAGTTATACTTGTTTACTTAAATTCATTTGTTTGACTACTAATGAAGCTAAGCATCTTTTCATTTTTCAGGTGACTAAATGCTTACATGGTGTAGTGAATTACTTATTCTTGTTAACTAAATTTCCACTTTAAAATTTACTGTTTAGATTGTCTGTTATTTCTGACATTGATGACACAGACTTTCCCTAGCCTCGTGTTTT
>PVIR01031225.1:0-19621 GCA_004026965.1 Petromus typicus | reverse complement strand
AAGAAAAATTAATGAACAGACAATAATAGCTAACTCACTATGTTTGACTCTTTACTGGTACCAGGCATTATGGTGAAGATTTCACATTATTAATTAAACCATTTAATCCTCACAACATCTTGAACTAAGTACTATAATATCGCTTTTTTTATAAATGAGAGAAGTGAAATCCAGAAAACTGAGCAAACTGTCCACTGTCGCAGATCATGACATGTGGCTCCAGACTCTTCATTCTCTAAAAAAGTGAGCATTTCATGGAGCATGCCTATAATTCCAGCATTCAGGAGGCTGAAACAGGAAGATCACTCAATGTGAGTTCCAGGACTACCTGGAATACATAGCAAGACACGTCACAGAACAAAACATCTTTGTGTCACATATAACCTCTCTAACTCCCTGAAAATCACATCCACCCAAGGCCAGGGATTTAACTTAGTGGTTTTGGCGCCTGCCTTGCAAACACAAGGTACTGAGTTCAATCCTTGGTACAAAAAAAGGAACAAAAAATTCACCCAGAAACTTCAAATTCTTGGGCTTGGGATGCAGCTCAGTAGTGACTAATACCCTGGGTTCAATCAGCAAAGGGTGGAAAGAGGAGACAACAGAAAAGAGAAACCTCAAATTCTCAGAAGGCATGACAGTCTTCTGTGTGGTGTGCTCATATATACCTGGGCAAGCTACAAGTCCTCACACTGCCACTGTGCCAAGTATCTACGAACACTGATCCTTAACCAGCAAATTCTTCTCAAATAAATTCTCCATGCTGCCTCAGGACAACCCAAAAATCACAGGCTTTTAGGAAGATTTCTTACAACCAAGTTCTCTTTGGTCCTAAGACAATTCTACAAACTATTCTAGACAATTCTAAAATCTACTCTAATATTCCTGGGGGTTTAGTCCAATCGTAATGTGCTTGCCTAGCATACCGAAGGCCCCGGGTTTGATCTCCAGCACCACCCATGCACATGCTGCTATTTAATAAAATAAGTCTAATTAAAATAATTCTATTAAAATTGATTTTGAAGTGATCTAGAAATTCCACTCTAAGAGAAATGAAAACACATACGCAAATGAAAACCTATACATGAATGTTCACAGCAGCATTACTTGTAACAGCCAAACAGTGGAAGCAATTCAATGTCTAGGATCTGATGAGACAGCTAAATAAAATGTGCCACTCCCACCCAAAATGGAGTATTAACCAAATACAGAGCATGCCTGGTTACCTCAGGCCTGCAATCTCAGAGCTAGGAAAGCTGAGGCAGGAAGATCACTACAAGTCTAAGGCCAGCCTGGGCTAGAGAGAGAGTCTGTCTCAAACCAAACAAATGCTACAGAAACAAAACGATCAAATGTGGTACCCATACACACTATAACACAATAAATATGAAGACACGGTCAGTGAAAGAAGCCACATATAATAGAATTCCATTTTTAAGAAATGTCCAGAAAGGGCCGGGGATTTAGCTCAGTGGTTCTGGAACCTGTCTTGCAAGAGCAAGGGCCGGGGTTCAATCCCCGGTTAACCACATACCATACTGGATGTGGAGACTCATGCCCAGCAGCAATCAGTACCACACACCACAGTGCCAGGTGTGGTGGCTCACGCCTGTAATCCCAGCACTTGGGAGGCAGAGGCAGGAGGATTGCTGTGATGAGAGTTGGAGGCTGAGCTCAGAGCCAGCCTGCACTACAAAGCAAGACCCTGTCTCAAAAAAAAAAAAATGTCCAGAAAAAGCAAAATAACAAAGAATAAAAGCAGATTAATGACTGAAGAGATGGGAGAAGAGGAAGGAAAAGGGAGCAACTGTTACATGTATGTCAGGGGAGGAATTCCTGGGGACTGAAACAGGATTTTGTACTGAGCTACATCCCCAGCCATTTAAAAATTTTTTTTAATTTTGAGAGAGGTTTGCCTGCCCTGAGCTTAAACTTTTCATCTTCCTGGATCAGCTTCCTAGAAAGCTGACATTACAGGACAGTGCTACTATCCCAGTCATTTGGCGTTCTTTTTGGAGATAAAAAGGCCCTGAATGGGGCTGGGGAGTTAGCTCAGTGGTTCCGGCGCCTGTCTTGCAAGCGCAAAGACCCGGATTCAATCCCCGGTAACCACATACCATACTGGGCATGGAGACTCACCCCAGCAGCAACCAGTACCACATACCACAGTGCCGGGCGTGGTGGCTCACGCCTGGAATCCCAGCACTCGGGAGGCAGAGGCAGGAGGATTGCTGTGATGTGAGTTTGAGGCTGAGCTCAGGGCCAGCCTGAACTACAAAGTGAGACCCTGTCTCAAAAAAAAAAAAAAAAGGCCCTGAAGTCAGGTGTGTTAATGACATAAAACTCTGTCAATATACTAAAAACCAACATTATTATACACTTTAAAGGGGGTAACATTTTAAGTATGCAAATATCTTCTCAATAAAAATTTTACTTTAAAAATTATTATTTTTTAAAGAAACAGTCTCACTATGTATTTTAAACCAGCCTTGAACTCATTATGCAGGCCAAGCTGGTCTGGAACTGGTCGCAATCCTGCCCCCCTTCTCCGGGTGCTGGGATTTACCGCCACCCTTTTTTTATTTTTATTTTATTTTATTTTTTTTGAGACAGGGTCTCACTTTGTAGTTCAGGATGGCTCTGAGCTCAGCCTCAAACTCATCACAGCAATCCTCCTGTCTCTGCCTCCCAAGTGCTGGGATTACAGGCGGGAGCCACCAAGCCCGGCACTGTGGTATGTGCTACTGATTGCTGCTGAGTGTGAGTCTCCATGCCCAGTATTGTATGTGGTTACCGGGGATCAAACCCAGCTCCTTGCGCTTGCAGGACAGGTGCAGGAACCAGAGCTAAATCCCTGGTCCATACCAAAAATATTTTTAAAAATAGGATGGGGCCGGGGATTTAGCTCAATAGTTCCAGCGCCTGCCTCGCAAGCGCAAGGGCCCAAGTTTGATCCCTGATAACCACATATAACAAGGCCAGGAATGGTAACTCACACTTATCAGCAATCAGTACCACATACCACAAGTGCCTAGAGTGATAGACCACACCTGTAACCCCAGCACTCAGGAAGCAGAGGCAGGAGGACTGCTGTGAGTTCCAGGGTAGCCTGGCCTACATAGTGAGCTCAGGGCCAGCCTGAACTACAAAAGCAGGACCGTGTCTCAAAAAAAAAGGATTATTCTCTGTATAGATTTTAGATTTTCAGAAGAAATGTTTATCACACATAAAAAAATAGAGTGAGGCGGATTGCTGTTCAATTAGTGTCAAATTATGAGGCTGAGATTATAACCACTGTAAACAAGCAAGCATTCAAAGAGGAAAGAGACCATGGTGAACAGAATACCCCAAAATGAGTTTCATGCCAAGGGGAAACTGCCTGGCCAAGGGGCAGGAAGGGCAGAAGGTATCACCCACCATTTGTTCTTATCTGTGTCACCAGATCTACTGTTCGCCACACCACCCTTACCCGCACATCCTCACCTGCAAGGTCCCCAATCACAGCAGTGTGCAAAGGGAGCCCTGACTTCGCCAATCCTGCTGCACATGCCTTTCGATACATAGCCAAGTTGGGGGCAACAATGGGACTCTTCTACTCCTTTTAATTCTCACACTTAATCTCTTCAGGTGCTGTGACCGAAAATACCTCATTCACTTCTCCCATCATCTTGAAATCCCACTGCTACCAAACACACAAATCCCACCTTGTTAGTTTGAGAGATTCTTGCTATGAAGCAAAGCTAGCCTCAAAATTCAGAAGCCTCCTGCCTCAGCCTCCTGAGTCCTGGGACTACAGGCATGTGCCCCACAGCCAGCTCCCAGTCAAGCTACCAGAAGAGTATGTGGTGCTTCCCACTCAGTTGGCAATTCCGGCGGGTGAGGACTTAGAGAACTCTTAAATCCCAAATCTACCTTCTTTCTAGGGCTACGAAATCCCTCCAGATTCCACTACCCACCACATTCTCATCCAGCCCACTCTAAGGAACAGAAGCTGTGCTAAAGTTCTCAGCGTCCTGCTAGCATTACGCCCCACTATTTCCTACTGACCTTCCTACTGACCTCCAGTACCCCAATTACACGAGAGACACAGAGTGTTTCAGACCACCTCCCAGGTAATGCTCTCCGTTTGCAGGGAAGGCCAGACGAGTGGCTGGACAGCATCTCTGCGAACTGATGTGATTGTGTTTCATGCTTTAATGGTGTGGATGTCTAACATCACTGATTTGGCTCAAAATTGCTCACAAAATTAAGGTAGGAAAGTGTAATCACCTCAGCCAATTTTTCTAGGAAATGGCCAGCAAAGCATACCAAGAAGCTACACAGTTCATTTCTCATGTGCATACTCAGACTCTTGGTGAACAAATTTACTATCAGTACCTGAATGCAGGATGCTTACAATCCAACCCATAGGTCTATCCAGAAAGTAATTATTTCCCCCAAACAGGGCTGATCTTGCCTGCTTTCTTTATGTTTTTTATGGAGTACCAAGGATGGAACTCAGGACCTTGTGTGTGCCAGGCAGGCAAGGCACCACTGAGCTATATCCCCGGCCTTGCCTTTCAAACATGCTCTACACTTTGAGCCTCACTTGCATTAGTCAGGAACCTCACAAGTGCTGAAAAGACCCCTGGTTGACAATGGTGGGAATAAATACTGCCAAACCAGTCACAATCCTGTTTCAGATCAAACCACAGTTCATCTGTAGCATCTCCACCACTCATCTCCAGGTACAATATTTATAAATCATTTTGTCTCCCAGGATAACATCAGTGGTTTTTGCCTTCTGAACTCATCAGAGGTTCAAATTCAAAATTTCAAAATCACAGTAAATATTCTTAGAAGTCTCACACAAGTTAAATGCATCAGCCATTCTGGCCAGGGAATTAGAGAGGTTACCGTCTACCAGAGAGGTAAAAGCAACTTTTAGGCCAGTCTGGGCAACTTAGTAAGACTGTGTCTCAAAATAAAATGAAAAGGACTAGAATGTAGCTAAACTCTAAATCACTGGAACTGCTGGGTGTGGTAGCGCATGCTTGCAATACATGCTTGTAATACCTGCATCTCAGAGGCTCAAGCAGGAAAACCTGAATTCTAAACCAGCCTGGGAAATACACAGTAAATTCAAGGCCAGGCCGGATATGGTACAATAGAAAGACTGTCTAAAATATTTATTTATTTTTTTTTTTTTTTAGGTTTTTTTGAGACAGGGTCTCGCTTTTGTGGTTCAGGCTGGCCCTGAGCTCAGCCTCCAACTCACATCACAATCCTCCTGCCTCTGCCTCCCGAGTGCTGGGATTACAGGCGTGAGCCACCACACCCGGCACTGTGGTATGTGGTACTGGTTGCTGCTGGGTGTGGGTGTGGGTCTCCACACCCAGTATTGTTATGTGGTTACCGGGGAATCGAACCCAGGCCCTTGCGCCTGCAAGACAGGCGCCGGAACCACTGAGCTAACTCCCCGGCCCCTAAAGTATTTTTTAAAAAAATAAATTAAACACCTGAATGCTTGCTTACCATGTATGAGGCCAAAATTCAGTTCCCAGCAGCATAAAAAATATAAAATAAAATAAAATTCTTTTGCAAATATAGCTTTTTAAGAAATAAATTCAAGTCTTTATTTACCTTTCTTTGAACTGGGGATTAAATTGAGGACCTTGTGCTTGCAAAGCAGGCACTGGGGCCAGTAAACTAAATCCTCAGCTCAACGTTTTTATACTAACAAATATACTTCAAGCACCACCCCAATTTTATCACACTGGGCATGGTGGGACACACTTATAATCCAGCTTTCAGGAGGCTCAGGCAGGGGATTCCCACTAGCTCAAGGCCAGTCTGTACTGCATGAGTTCAAAGTCAGCCTGGACTACACAGCCAGATCCTGTCTCAAAAAAACTAAAAAATAAATACATACATCTTTAAAACAGATTTTCTATATAACCCTTCTTATGTACTGGCAAACTCTATTGGCTGAAATATCTCTAAATTTTAAAAATAAAATAAAAACTTTGGGCTGCGGATTTAGTTCAAGTGGTACTGTGCCTACCCTGCAAGCATAAGGGCCCAAGTTTGATTCCTGGTACCACAAAAAAAAAAAAAAAAAAAAAATTATTTAGTCAAATGCCTCTAGCTTATGTAAAGTGAGACTACTTCAATTTTCTATTAATAAGTTGACATCCTACAATATCTGTCATGTGAATATGTTAGGTGCAAATTTAAAATTTTTGTCTATAAAAGGAAAACAATCTCCAATGAATAAACATTTTTAAATCCATGGCTTTAGCAATATTAACATCTTTGCATCAACAGTTACGTTACCTGCAAAGCACTCTCAACAGATAGGATGAATGAGGTTTTTTCTTTGTTTTATTCTTGTGTTCCTGGGAATATCCCTAAACTGTTTTTTTGTTTTGTTTTGCTTTGTTTTTTGAGACAGGGTCTCACTCTGTAGTTAAGGCTGGCCCTGAGCTCAGCCTCAAACTCATATCACAGCAATCCTCCTGCCTCTGCCTCCCGAATGCTGGGATTACAGGCCTGAGCCACCACGCCCGGCACTGTGGTATGTGGTACTGGTTGCTGCTGGGCATGAGTCTCCACGCCCAGTATTGTATGTGGTTAACCGGGGATGAATCCGGGTCCTTGCACTTGCAAGACAGGTGCCGGAACCACTGAGCTAAATCACCGGCCCCCACCTAAACTGTTTTTCAAATTTTTAAATTTTGAGACAGGGTCTTGCTAGGTCATTAAATCTCCTAAGCTGGACTCAAAACTTTTTTTTCTTTGATGGTACCTGGGATTGAATTTAGGACCTTGTGCTTGTCTGGCAGACACACAGCTCCACTGAGCTACATTCCTGGACCCAGGCTTTTTTTTTTAAAGGCTCAAACTTCTGATTCTTTTGCCTCAGCCTCCAAGAGTGCTAGGATTACAGAACTGTGCCACCAACCTTGGCTGAGTTACTTCTTATGTTAGGAATTTATTGTGGTAGTATTTAAACCAACATTTTAACTTATAAAAACCTATCACATTATTCTAAATTACCAATAAAATATATTCTTCTTGAAACCTTAATAGTGCAACCAAATTCCTATTCACCAATTATTGTTCCTACGTTATCTGACACACCACACACACACACACACACACACACACACACACAGAGTTTATTTACCTGACAGTCTTCCTGCTAGCAAGTGCTGACAATAAAACTAATGAAGGCCAGCTCTGGAGGCTAAGGCAGGAGGACTGTTGCGAATCTGAAGTCAGCTTGAGCTACATAATTAAGTTCAAGGCTGGCCCAAACTACAGCGTGAGACCTTGTATCAAACCCCTCCCCTCAAAAAACAAAAACCCACAAAACAAAACAAAAAAAAAAATGAAAGTATTATTTAGCCTACACTCATAGTCATGCACTGTTACTCATTTTAGACAAGCGGGCATATTTTAAAAGTTTAGAACACAAAATGCAGCACCCATTTTACCATAATCTTGAAAAATAAAGGCAAAGCATCCAGGCTGGGAATGCAGCTCAGTGGTGCTGCGCCTGCCTGGCAAACACAATGTCCTGAGTTTGATCTGCGGGACCAGGGGGAAAAACAGGTAAAGCAGCCAAGTTAATTCTATATCTTAGAAAGAAAGAAAAATGCCTGTCAAGCAACTCAAAACAAAGTGAACTCTTATTACAAACTTTTACTGGGCAAATAAATTGTCTATCAGGCCCTGGATTTAGCTCACTGGTTCCAGCGCCTGCCTTGCAAGTGCAAGGTCCTGAGTCTGATCCCTGGTAACCACAAACAATGCCGGGTGTGGTGACTCATGTCCACCAGCATCAGTACCACATACCACAATGCTGGGCACGATGGCTCACGCCTGTAACTCCAGCACTTGGGAGCTAGAAGCAGGATTACTGCGAGTTCGAGGCTCTCCTGGGCTACATAGTGAGCTCAGGGCCAGCCTGAACTACAAACCAAGACCCTGTCTAAAAAAATAAATAAATACAAAATAAATAGTCTATCAAAATCTACTTGAATAACTTTCTGGTTTTGGGGGTTGGGAGCAGGCTGAGTGAGACAGGGTCTCACCACACAGTTCAGCATGGCTCTGAACTCACTATGTAGCCAAGCCTAGTCTTGGACTCAGCCCCTGTCTTGCTTCAGCCCCTGGCCTGTGGGGATTACAGGCATGGACCACCATGTACAGCTGATAACTTTTACTTTTAAATTACCACACCCACTGTAAAATGATCAAACTTTCATCTATTACAAATTTTCTGATGAATGTGGTAGGAGCTGCAAGAGGTGTAAGATCAATACCCATTCCTGAGAGTTAAGACATTTCTATAGCTACAGAACAAGTACATACAAGACAGCTACAAGTGTCATTAGGAGAAACAAAACAGCTGCATAGGGTGGCATTCACCTATAACCCCCAACACTAAGGAGGCTGAAGCGGGAGGAACTCTTGAGTCTTCCCGGGCCTCAAAACTTAAAAATGAGCAAGGGATGTAGCTCAGTATGAAGAGCCTTGGGTTCAATGCCCAGTAACCCAGGACAAAAAGTTAATCATAGATGTATAATAATGTATTAGGTTTGTAAGATTCTTTTTTTAAAAAAGAAAGCCAAGTCACAAATTCTGAGTTAGCATATGAACAGCCATCAGTTTTAGATATTATCTGCTTCCCTTTCAGGAAGAAATTAAAGTTGGCCCACCTGCCCTAAATGCCTTAGTTCTAACTTTTAAAACTTCCTCCACTCCTGTATGTAATTCGGTTTTTCCATGTTTCAATTTCAAACTCTCAGTACAGTAGGCCACCATGTGATTTCTTAAGGCAAAGCCTATCACTATAAAAGCTGCATTAAAACAAAATTGGCAAGAAATGAACATTCGCCTGTAGTCCCTTCTGCATAAAAGACAAAAAAAACTTGACTCCTCCCTTTTCTCTCTCCTGCCAGCTCCTCACATTCCCACAACCAAGACAGGTGACTATTTTGTTACACAAAAGAAATAACCTCTCATTTGATGTTTTGTTGTGAGGGGCCTTTTTTGTTTTGTTTTGTTTTTGTTTTGTTGCGGGGGCTCAAACTCATGGCCTTGTGCTTGCAAGCCCAGAGCTGTGTCACTGAGCTGCACCCTCACAGCCCTTTCTCTCATCTCAAGTTAGGACAATCCAAATGTGTCTACATGTGGCTTGACACACACTTTTCCTAGTAAGAATGTCAGCATTTACCAAAAATGGAACCATTCAAAGCCAAGCACATCTACTACCCTGGTCTGCCTGAAAATGATATGCCACATACTGTTTTCTTAAGATCTTGTCCTTTCTTCACAAACTTTATTTAGTAAACTCTGAAGAGCAGATTCTAATTTATTTAAGCCAGGTTCAAAAAAATATAAAGGAAATATCAAACAGGTTGTTCCTACAAGTTATTTTGTTCTCACAATTAGGTAAACCACAACTATGTATTTACTATAAAACCTTAGTTGTGTGCAGTTTTGTTTAAACAAAATGCATCTCAGCATCAGGCTATGTGGGGGGGTGGGGGATATATATGATTTGTGAGATAACAAGAGAAAAGTACCACGGAAGAAATTTACCACTGAGCCAAAGGGGCCTTTTTATCAGAAATACAATGAAAAGAACACTCTAATAAAGCTGCTGTTTCTACGTGACAAAAAGTTCATCTGATCAGCTGCACAACTCCTGCAACAGGTGCCACAAAACTGCATTTCCCAAACGTAGCACAGGGACAGAGTTGTTAGGACACACGTCCCTGAGGTTTGGTACTATCACTTGTGGATTTAACCAAAATGATTTTGAATGGATGGATTACCAAATTTAGTTTGGTTTGGTTTGAGTTTTCTGCTTTGCCTTTTAAACAGCCTCTGACCAGCAACTGTTGCACGAGTCCACCAGCCCTTGAAGAACACAAACACAGGACCAGATAAGGCTCCCTACTAACCCAAAAGATCGTTTCCTTAACACAGTTTCTAAACCAAGCAGCTAGGGGTGGTTGGGAAGTATGTTTGGTGCGTGTGTGTTTAGGTGTCACAATCTAAATCCTCAATTCCCTTTTAAGGAGCAGACAGTTATAAAAATCTACAAGAAACCACATTAGAAATCCAAAGAGGTTTGCAAAACAAGAGGCTTCTTTCATTCCGAAAACTCCACAGAAAAACATGGGGAGAAAAATGAACGCCACGGATCTACATGTGCCAAAGTTTCAATCCTGCCCGGTGGAGACATTGCACTGGCACAAATTTCAAAGTGGAAAAAGAGGGGACTGGGGAGAGTAACCGAGCGAGCGAGCGGCCTGCAAACTGCAACAATGCAATCTCCATTTTGAACAATGCGCCTCTTTCCTCTTGTAAATCTAGTTTTTTGCCACTTGATGTGCCATCGCGTTTCCCCTCCGTTCTGGGGGCGGGCGGGGGTGGGGGAGACGGGAGCACGATGCACAGCACACCGGAGGGAGCGAGCGGGGAAGGGAGGAGGGAGGTGGGGAAGGACTCTGCAGCGGCCGGGCTGGGTGGTACCTGGAGTGCTACTGTAGGTGCTATGGCTCCTGAAGCTGCTTTCCGTGCAGTAACTGGCGTCGTCGTCATCGTCTTCCATCTCTTCCGGATAATCGGAGTCATCATCGTCCTCCATCTCGTCTTCCTCGTCGTCCTCCGAATCCTGGGTCTCTTCGGCGTCGCCGTCCTCCTCCTCCTCCTCTTCGGAGACCATGTCCTCCTCTTCCTCCTCCTCCTCGCTCTCGTGGTCATCGTACACCACTTTGTTGACGGCGCGGCGGGCCGGGGTGGTCCGGGCCAGGTGGCCGCCGCCGCCCCCGCCCCCCGTCCTGCCGCCCCCGCCTCCTCGCCCCCCCCGGCCCGGGGCGCTGGTGCTGGGGGGGGCCGGCGGCGGCGGCGGCGGCGGCGGCGGCGGCGGCTTCCTTCGGCTGCTGCTGCCCCCCCTGGGCGAGCTCAGCCGCGTCTTGGGCGCCACCTCAGCCTGGGCGGCGGCCCACCTGCCCCGGCTGCTGCCGCGGTGTCGCGAGCGCAGCCCCCCGATGGGTCCGGACGCGGGGGGCGGCGGCGGCGGCGGCGGCGGGGCCGGGGCGCAGCGCTCCGCAGCGGGAACCGCGGGCTGCTTGGGCGGCCTGCCGCGCCGGCCCCTCATGTCGGAGCCGAGGCGGGGGGAGAAGGAAGGCGGAGGGGGAGGGGCGGGCGCAGGGGCGGTGGGGGCGCCGGGGCCCGGGGGGAGGCCGGCGGGGCCGGGCGGGAGGGGCCCGGCCGGCGGAAGCGGGTGGAGGGAGAAGGCTCAGTCCGAATTGCTGGGGCCCCACTCCGGATCGCCTTCAGCCGCCATCTTGTTTCTTCCCTCTCGCTCGGTGACTGGGGGAACCGACCGCGGCCGCAGGCCCGGAGCGCAGTCACGTGAGCTGCGCCGCCGACGAGCCTGGGCCGGAGCGAGGCCGCGCGGCGGCCGCCAGGGGGCGCGCGGGAGCAGCCAGTCGGGGCGGGGAGCCGGGAGTCCCGCGGGCTCGGGGCTGCGCGCGTCTAGTGCGGGGCCGGGAGCCTCGAGACGCGGGACCCTCGGAGATTTCCGCTGAAGCCCGCTGGTCGCGGCCCCCTACCTGCGTCTCCCCGTCTCCGCCTGGGACTGAGGGGCCGGGGAGTCCCCAGATATGACCGCCCTCCCCCTATGGGAAACTGATACGGAAAGAGCCGGAGAATCTGTCACGGAGAGAGGCGACCCCTGCGGTGGGGACGAGGGGCAGCGCCGTGCCAGGGGAAGCCCGCGGAGGGGCTGGGGCCCAGAAACGTCCCCTCGGAAGCTCGGTTCCAGGGCTCCTGAAATTGACCCCAAGGGCGCTTCGCTTGGCTGCCCAGAAACCCCCGACGTGCCCACCCAGCTCCCGGTTGGAGCCGGTGCGGCGAGCACGTGCCCTCCTGTCCCTTCGCGGCGCTGTCACGGGAAGTAACTCTACCTGAGCACAGTGAAAATCCAGGTGCACACGCCCAACAGGCTCCCCTCGAGGGGCGGAGGTTAGCTCTAGAGGTAAGGGAAAGGTTTAGAGACATTTAGTGATATTTATTGAGGTATGTGAGAATCAAAATAATTTAAAGAAAAATATTTAATAGGATAAAAATGGCTGTTTGCCCTGTAGGTAAAATAGGACATATATGTGAAATCAAAGTTAAAATAGCTGCAGGCGGAGCTCAGCGGTGGGATGCTTACCTAGCATGCTTGAGGCCCTGAGTTTGATCCCAACGCCACAGTGGGGAAAGAGATTACAATGGGCCTGGTGGTGCACACCTGAAATTCCAGTTTAGAAGTGTCTCAGAAAACAAGTTGCTGCCGGGCAGGGGTGGCTCACTCCTGTAATCCCAGGACTCAGCAGGCAAAGGCAGGAGGATCACCATGATTTCAAGGCCAGCCTGAGCTAGTAGTGAGTGAAGGCCAGTCTGGACTACAAAAAATAAAAGAGGCCAGGGATTTAGCGCAGTGGTTCCGGAAGCAGAAGCGCGGGGTCTAGAGTTTTAGTCCCTGGTAACCACACACCATAATGCCAGGCGTGGTGGCTCACACCTGTAATCCCAGCATTCGGGAGGCAGAGGCAGGAGGATTGCTATGAGCTCAAGGCTTGCCTGGGCTACATAGTGAACTCAGGGCCAGCCTGAACCACAAAAAAAAAAAATTAAATTAAAAAGCAAGACCTTGTCTCAAAAAGCAAAATACTAATTGCCTGGGGAAAGGAAGGCAAAGTATGTTATATATAGACATAAATATGCCAAATAAAACCTATTTTGTGTAACTAATAAACACTAGTAAAATTTTAAAAACAAGAAAGGAAAAAAGCCACCCACTGTGATGGCACGTGCTTATAATCCCAGCATTTGGCAGGCTGAAGTTCGAAGCCAGCCTTGACTGACTACATAGTGAGTTAGAGGCCATCCTGAACTATATAATGAGATTGTTTCCAAAGAAAGAAAAGAAGCTATGAATGGCTAAGTTGTTCATTCACTAATTCAGTTGAGTACCAAAGGTGACAAACTCCTATGCCTATAAGGACCAGGTAAGTGATGGGAATGAGCAAATGACAACTCTGGCCAAAAAAACTGCCTGTATATGTTTAAAGAAGGAAGCTATAAAAATGTAGGCCTGAGATAACCACATCATCAAAGTTTTCAAGAAAATTTGGAAATGTTGGTTTCATATGAAATCTTGTGATGTTTAAATGTCGGCTACTAAGTCAGTTTCGAAAAACACTTCAGATTGGTGAAAATATCTGTGGTACTTAGTAGGTGGAGTAGCACATGCCTATGATCCCAGCACACAGGAGGCTGAAACAGGAGGACACTGAATTTCAGGCCAGCTTGTGGTACATAGTTCATGGCCAGCCTGAACTGCTAGTGAGACCTTGTGCCAAAAAGCAAAGAAATATTTGCAGTACAGATGTAGTTCAGAGCGTGCAAAAACGCCACACATACACACACATCATTGTGTATAATACAGTTCTAGGTATAGGACGAAACACCACGATATGAGAAATGAGGACGAACAGCAAAGTTTACAAACTTTGGTGAGGGAAACATATTTACCGGATACAAGACCAACCAACGAACCAACAGATCAATGAGAGAAGTATTCTGTGTTACTTAGAATTTTTAAGTGCAAGCAACAGAAAAACTGCCTGGCTTATTTAATCCCAAGAGGACCTTGTGAGAAGAATCCAGACATCTCCAGATTGCTGAGGTCCTAAGCAGAAATGGAATCCCAGCTCGCGCACCGTTGCTTTCCATCCGGCTCAGCAGCGCCTCCTAGGGGTGCCACTCCTGTTGTGTGTGTGCTGGGCGGCTAGGAAATCCAAGGGGCCATTCCCGTGTAAGTGAAGTCGGTTCTTAGGCAGATGTCCCTGTGCGTGACAGACCGTGTTGTTGAGCCAAATATTCAGTGAACCCACAAAGGGTGATGCCGGCAAAAGAGTGGCTGTTGGCAAAGCAGATCCCAACCGAGTTCGGGCTTCTCCCCCTACTTGACTCACTGCCCCACCGTGAGAGAAGTAGCCCGTCACAGAGAGGAAGCACAGGGAGTCGGAAAACATCTTTACTACCCAGTTTTCCCATCTGTTAAAAAATTATCTGTTTTATCATGGACTTTGTTTGTTTACTTTGTTAGACAACAGGGCCCTGTCTTACATGCGCATGGTAGGGCCTCAGTGCTGATTGAAGAAATACAAATTAAGTGGTTTAAAAAGTTCATCATAATAATGCTGTCTAAAATGGGTACCCAACTGTGGCAAGCCAGGTCAGCCTTGCAGAGGGTGCCCACAACTAGCCTCCCAGAGTCTCAGACACAGGTATTTGCCACTTGGTTGGTGACCTCGGTAGGTAGGTGGTCAGCCTTCTTGTCACCGATACAAGCTGTGACACCTGGCCCACAAGTTGATAGAGAACATGGGTATCCAAACCTGGATACAGTGAGTACAGGAATATTGCCTTAGACCACATATTCAGCTATACAGTGTAGTTATGTATAGAAGTAAAAAACTTCCCTTTGGGGGCAAGGATTTAGTTCAGTGGCTCTGACATCTGCCTGGCAAGTACAAAGCTCCAAATTCAATTCCTGCTAACCACATATCACAATACTGGGCGTGGTGGCTCACGCCTGTAATCCCAGCACTTGGGAGGCAGAGGCAGGAGGACTGCTGAGCAACATAGTGAGTTCAAGGATAGCCTGAACTACAAAGTGAGACCCTGTCTCAAAAAAAACCTAAACAAACCAAAGCTTCCCTGTTATGTATTGTTATTATAATAAAAGAAAAGGAGAGAAGCAGAGTTGGCCCAGCACTGTGCACTTCTTATATAGCATTCTCGGCTCCTACACAGTACTGTACAGTTGCATCATGGGAAACATTGCTGAGCACATAAAGATATCAGGTTACATCTATGACCTTTGACACATCTGTAGGTGTCCTGAACCTCATGACACCTACCGCTGAGGGGTAGATGTAGCTGGTAGAATCTTATGGCAAATAAGACCCCAGAAAGAGGAGATGGTGGCACAGGCCTGCACCCTCTGGGTAACTGTGGCCCTCTGGGAATCTAGTAGGAGAATCACAAGTCTGAGCCCAGTTTGGACACCTGTACAACTTCATGAGGCCCTGTCTCAAAATTTTAAAAAGTGAAAAAAAAAGAAAAGGCCAGGCATGGTGGTATATACCTGGGAACCCAGCCAGCACTCAGGAAGCTGAGGCTGGAGGATCGCCATGAGTTCAAGGCCAGGCTGGGCTGTGGAGTAAATTGAAGTCCAGCTTGAACTATATAGTGAGACTCTGTCTTAAAACATATATACATGAATAAAGAAATGCCTGGGAATGTAGCTCAGTGTGAAGCCCTGAGTTCAATCACCAGGAGAAAGAGGGAGATATCTCTGTCCCCTGGAAAGATTTCTTTTTTTTCCTCAAGACAGGGTCTCACTTTGTAGTTCAGGCTGGCCCTGAGCTAAGTACGTAGCCCAGGTGAGCCTCGAGCTCACAGCAGTCCTCCTGCCTGTGCATGAATCACTACACACAGCATTGTGGTATGTGGTTACGAAACTCCGGACCTTGCACTTACCAGGCAGATACCAGAACCACTGAGCTAAATCCCTGGTTTTAGGAAGATTTCTTTTTTTGTTTGTTTTGTTTTGTTTTTTTTGAGACAGGGTCTGCTTTGTGGTTCAGGCTGGCCCTGAGCTCAGCCTCAACTCACATCACAGCAATCCTCCTGTTTTTTTGAGACAGGGTCTGCTTTGTGGTTCAGGCTGGCCCTGAGCTCAGCCTCAACTCACATCACAGCAATCCTCCTGCCTCTGCCTCCTGAGTGCTGGGATTACAGGCATGAGCCACCATGCCCAGCACTGTATGTGGTACTGATTGCTGCTGGGCGTGAGTCTCCACACCCATTATTGTATGTGGTTAACTGGGGATCGAACCAGGCCCTTGTGCTTGCAAGACAGGCACCGGAACCACTGAGCTAAATCCCCGGCCCAAGGAAGATTTCTTTTTGCCATTGTGCTTAAAGGCACAGATGTACTAAAAGAACTGTCTCCCCACTTGGCTATCACCACAAACAGACAAAACTGTGCCTATAAAAGTGTGCATTAAGGCTGGGGATTTAGCTCGTGGTTCTGGTGCCTGTCTTGGAAGCCCAAGGACCCGAGTTCGATCCCTGGTAACCACATACCACAATACTAGGCATGGAGACTCACACCCACCAGCAACCAGTATCACATACCACAGTGCCAGGCATGGTGGCTCACACCTGTAATCCCAGCACTCGGGAGGCAGAGGCAGGAGGATTGCTGTGATATGAGTTTGAGGCTGAGCTCAAGGCCAGCCTGAACTACAAAGCGAGACCCTGTCTCAAAAAAAGGTGTGCATTAGAACAGGTGTTTCCAAGATGCCTGTGCTAGACCCCCATCACATGTCGCTCACAAAAGCACACTTTCATCCCTGCTGGATGTTGGTTCCTTCCTCAAGCCCCTGGTGTGCTGGGATTCCAGATTCTTCCACTGTCCTCAGCGGCCCCTCCTCTGCACAGACACTGACACACTGAGTCTCACAGAAACGCTTGCCTCCTCCCCTTGCCAGCCTCTCCTTTCCACCCTCGCCCTCTCCTCTGAGCTTGTCAGAGAATGCAGTGGTGGTGAACAGTGTGGCCCAGAAGCTGCGGCCACCCTGAGGGTGTGCAGGGTGGACACACGATGTCCCACTACCTTTCCCGGGCTGTGCACTGGCTGCCACCCCAGATGACTATAAATCTGAGTGACACCATCCCAAAGGTGCCAGCAGCACTAACATCACATTGAGGTCGTCATCCCGCTTGGCTTCTGTGCATTTCAGCTGGGTTTGGCTAATGGAGAGGAGAATGAGGTAGAAATGTCCCAGAGATGGAAGTAAAGCCAAGGAGTTAACCTCCTTTCTAAGATGAAAATGGTGGCAGTCTGGTAAATTGAGACATGGAAGAAGCCAGTGCAGAGAGAAACACGGTGGGGTCATCATCTGTGTTTGGGCCCTGGGAGAAGAGGGAGAGCCGTCTGCTTGATGAGACCAAGAGTGATTAATTGGCAGTAATCCTGGCCATGGCGAAAGGCACAGCCAAGCCGGAACCTCGGGTCTGACTGTGGAGATCATACTCCAATACTCACAAACCTCAAATTCTAGTTTCTGTCCTATGCCTTTTGTCACTCCCTTGTTTCCTGTTTTTGTTGGTTGGTTGGTTTACCGAGTTGCCCAGGCTGGCCTGGAACTTGAGGAGACCCTCCTGCCTCAGCCTCCTGAGTGTTGGGATCACTGGCGTGCCCTTCCAGACCCTGCTCCCCTCCAGCTTCTTTCATGACTATTGGCTCAAATGTCATGATGGCTTCTGTCCTACTTTTAGGTCTTGAGGACTATCTCATCCACTTTCAAGACCACTCCAGCTCGCAAACCAGCATCTCTTGTCTAAACCTGTGCTCTGATGATTTGTTTCAACCTTTTGATCAGTGTCTTACTTCCTTGGTAGGAGGAATAAAAGTCCCCTGAATTCAGAATTGAACAGTCTGCTCTCTCGGTCCTCCAAACTGGCTACTAATCCTTGTTTAGGAATGAATACTGCTTGGCTCCCAGTGAGAGAATAAACACCATCTGCAACTAAAAGTCTGGGGCTTTGGAAGTGGCCGAGCAGTGAGACGAGATGCCCATCTAATCTCCACTTGTCGAGGCCTTTCCTAGTTTACACACGGAAAGTCCTGTATCCCAGCAAACCAGGAGGCTGGTCACCCTACTAGGAGGTGCATTTTGTAGTCTGTAGGATCACCAGCCTCGCTTGGGCAATATAGTGAGATCTTTTATCAAAGCAGAAAATAACAGGGCTGAGGATGTAGCCAAGAGAGAAGGCCTTGGTTTCAATCTCCAGTACTGAAAAATAAAAGAACTGTACTTAGGAAGCATAAACATCTTATAAATACTAGGGAGCCCCAGAGCCAGAGCAGAAATCTTCTGGAGCACGTGGGGACGATGAGGTGGTGAGCTTGAGAATGAAATTAGTATGACCTTATTTAACCCCAAAGGCTACATAGGCCTCTCCTGGTAATTATATAGCCAGCCTCACATTAGATATATAATTTTGTCTGGTGCTTTTGTTTCTTTGTTTTGCCTGATGCTTTTCTTTTTATTTTTTGCAGTGCTGAGGACTGAGCCCAGGGCCTGCTGCATGCATAGGCAAGCGGTGTCACTGAGTTACATGCCCAGCCCTTTGCTTGAAGACAGTGTCTCCTTGAACTGTCCACTCGGGCCTTGAACCCCTGATCCTCTGGCCCCACCCTCCTAATCAACAGGGATTAAAGTGTAGGCCATCATGTTCCAGCCAGTCAAGTGCTATTTGTACCTGTGCTCTCACCAAACAGTCTCACAATTTAACAGCTGCCTAATTGTCAAAATTTCCTACTGAGCTGGATGTAGTGGTACCTGCCAGTGATCCCAGCACTCAGGAGGCTGAGGCAGGAGGATTGTAGCAATTCCAGGCCAGCCTGGACTGCATAGTGAGTTCTAGGTTAGCCTGGATTACACAGCAAGACCCTGTTTTAAAACAACCAAATATAAATAACACACAAACAAATTTGACTTTATTTTTTGTTCTAGAGTGGAACCACACTTCATTTGATACAATAGAACAAGTTTTCCAATGACCAAGAAAAGAAAGCTGATTTTGTGGGTAGAAATGGGCTACAGAGAACCAGGGATGTAGCTCAATGCTGCTGCCACCTAGCTGGCAAGTGCAAAGTCCTGAGTTCAATCCCTAGTTCTGCAAAAAAAAAAAAAAAACAAAGAAAAGAAAGAGAGAGAGAGAGAGGGAAAAAAGTACACCTACAGAAAGTATGAGATGTGCAAAGCAGACTGGTCATTTCAAAATTACTTTTTTTTTAAAATTGAAATCTTTATTGGTACATTACATATATGCGTCATGATTGCACTCAACAATGAGAATTTGTACCAGTATATGATACAACTTAATTCTCATTTTTTACCATAGCCCTACCCACTTTACCACCCCACCCCCTATATACATAAACTTTGTTTCCTATCTTTTTTTGTTATAATCAAAATTACTTTCTTCTAAAGCATGAACAAGGAGACAGAAAAATAGAAAAACAACTGATTACTTAACATTGTTGCCTTTTTTGAGTAAGGATTAAGGCTGAGGGAAATTCATTATCATGCCAATTGAAACTAGCCAAGATCTGGGCGTGGTAGCTCACACCTATAATCCCAGAACTCAGGAGGCAGAAGCAGGAGGACTGCTGTGAGTTCAAGGCTAACCTGGGCTACATAATGAGTTCAGGGCCAGCTTGAAGTATGAAGCAAGACCTAGTCTCAAAAAGAAAAAAAAAAATTTTTTTTTAAAGAATAAAGGAGAAGAACTGGCCTAGCATACCTGGTATGGTAGGGTGGTGCATACCTGCAATCCTAGCCTTCAGGAGTCTGAGAAAGAGGGATTACTGAGTTCAAGTTCGAAGCCAGGCTGGAACTATGTTGTGAGTTCAAGACTAGCCTGAACTATATAGCAAGATCCTGCCTCAAAAAAAGCATAATAATGGGCCAGGGATTTAGCTCAG